>MIQA02000170.1:0-15104 GCA_001887855.2 Sclerospora graminicola | reverse complement strand
TCCACTCCATCCTTACGAACAGTCCGCCATCTTGGCCTTCCGCCATCCGCGCCTCGGCCGTCAAACCTCCATAGTCCTTCCATCTACTCAGCCCGCTTATCCGACTATCCTCGCCCCTTGTCAGGTCCGCCGACGTGGTCTCCAGCCTGGCGCCACCTGGCCGCTGGTAGACTTCATCGGCGGCGACCATCCGGCGCCTACACCCTTGGCCCTCATTTCCACCAATCAGGATGCGCCCTTTGGAAAGTGCCTTACATTATTTTATAAGCCACTTGACCACATTGGTCTGTGCGAATCACCCCGACCCACTAACACTGGTCGATATTTCACACCGATCGCAGCTGATCGAACATCCCATGACCAAAGTCGCACAGGACGACCACCTTGTTAAAGGGTCTGCACCGTATGTGGCGGATTCTACTGACTCGTCTGTCGGAATAACCCTCATGACGTTAGGTCCAAAAGGAACCGGGCTGATCGGCCCCAAGAGCGAAGCACAGAGCCGGAAAAGAAAACCGGAAGCCGGCCGGGTCGGGTCGGAAGACAGGTTTGTGGTCGCTGGGGATGCTGTGGGGGGTAATCAAGTTGGCTGCACAAGTTCAAGCTGCGTTATAATATTAAACAACAAACACTGCTGGGTGGAACCTCTTCCGTTGATCGATTCTCGCATGCATGTGCACCAACATGAGCTGAAAGAATTGCTACCAGAATTTGAGACTAGGAACCTATTCAATTTGATGAAGGTGCACTTAATATCGTCTCCAGCCAAGCGAAACAGTCACACCAATTAGTAGAAAGGTATAAAGGACACGACCACTGTCGCGCTTCCGCTGTAATTTCTCTGGCACAGATCATTGTTGGTACCGCAAGACGTTTTCGCGATGGTTCCGTAAAGAGCTTGTTGCTCACCTATTTCTCGAACAAAAAAGCGTGATGAAATGGCTGATTTTCGTACATTGGCTGCCTCTATCCGACAGGAGCGCACCTTCAAAACGTTTCTCGTACTGGTTGGTAACGCTTCCGTTCATTATGCCTCGTATTTATGCAAAAGTGTCACCGTGATGATTTCTTCCACCAAACATGGCATCTTGGATCCAGCCGTTGGATGCAGATGTAATTCGATATACAAAGCTCGCTATCGGAGAAAATATGTAAAATGTCTACTCGATGTAATGCCAGCAAAAATGGACGTGAAGTTATCATTAAGGAAACAATTCATTTCACTACAGCAAGTTGGGGTGAATAGCCGCGGTAATTGTGAGCTGCTGGAAGATATAGATTATCGTTCCCAGCCGTATGGAAACGCAGCTTAATCAGACACAGTGAATGAGCTGAGCTCGTAGATAAGTGCTTTGGGATGCTAAATGGACGTTAACCTGTACATTGACGTCGATGGTATGATCTAGTTCACGATGACAATGCAACAATTCAGAGAAACGAAGAGGTGAAGGACAATGATGTCTCTGAAGTCCAAAGCATATTCTCACAACAACATCAATGAAGTACTGCGTGAAACTATGTCATATTATCTCTCGTTTAAGATTGCGATGAGAAGGACTTTGGCATCTCGATCGCGTGGCACAAACAGTCCGCCGACTCTGCACCGAGAAGAAGAAACAACGACTATAGTTGACTTTATTGTAGTTTAGTACCGTACACCATATGGCGTTTTTATATATCTGGACCATTTGGGTCGCAAGTGCGCTACTTAAAGAGGTGTGACCTGCTCATTTAGTCTGAAACCAATCAATTACTAATATCAGTCAGTTATAACGTAGTCTTTTCCGAAAAAACAGAAATCCCGACCAGATACGGTGTAATATCTATATGACTTAGTGTAAAGGTCAAAGACCGATATAATCAGATTTAACAGTATCATTTCGTCTGTTATTGAGAAACTGCTCAATAAATATAGAGACTGAAAAATGACATACCTAATGAACAAGTGCAAAAGTAACACATCGATAATTCCATTCTAGCCAATAACTTAATAATTCATGGTAGCTACTTAACCACATATCACTAATCTTTCATTTTCTTCCTTCTAGTTAACTTAACTATTAATAATTCACTTCACCTTGTATTAATGTACTATCGTGTTCGCCGGTCGATACTGCATCTGCAATAAGCTTTTTGATGAAGGACAAGGACATTGAAGTGCTGCTTCATAACAAGCAATTAAACTCGCCAGTGTTTGTAGAAATCAAGCGATATCAATGATTTATTGTATATTTTGAAAATTGTACTTCTTGTTATTTCGTCACACAAAAGGCACGAACTTTAGTAAAAAAAATGTAATCCATGACACTCAAATTGCTGTTATACGCAATACAAATCAGAACCAACTCGTCTTCATTTCACTATATAACGCGAGCATTTTGATACAGCGGTACTGTATATAGTAATGTAATGATCTAACGAATTAGGTGTAAAGTTATATTTATTTGTTAGTCTAGAGCATGACGTACTAAATTGTTTTGCATCACCGCATAGAAGCTGATAGAATGATTCACAGTGCAGGGACAAATATTAAATTGTGGTCCAGACTATTTGTAATCTTTATACATGTATTATCCTGGGGATAATAAAAAGGGTAATGTTTATTATTAGGTTCAATGATGTCATGGTGGTTAGCTATTTTTTATACCCATTCCAGTCTGCGAAAAATGCAGAAATTTATTTTGTGGTCGCTCTGAAAAATATAATGTTTTGCAGCTTGTGCCACAAAATCTTATATTTTTTATACTGCCCGCCCTCGAACATTATCTGAGCGGGGATTGATTATTTTTGGAAATCATTCGGTAAATCACGGATAACCTCACTTGGTGGCTATTTTATATTTCTGTAACAAACACATATAGCAAAACGCATATAATTTCCGTTCAACTCACAAATAGGCAACTTCTCACTAAATGATTTTGTTATCTACTTCCTCTGTCCAGAAATATAAGGCCGTTTTTTCTAAAATTCATTTTTAAGCAAGGGAGGGGTTATCTGAGGTTAGCTGATTGGACGTTTTGAATTGTTAGTCCATGCTGATTGGAGGAGTTTTTGTTTTATTCAAAACGGCCCAGCGGTTTTCGAGATATGGCCTTTAAAGTCGGACACTTCATGGGGTCCGCGCTCTCAAAATGACGCAGACGGATCCGAAACACCGCAAGCACTGCAAAAATTTGGCAGCGGCCTAGAGCAAGAAGGTACTCGCTTATATGTTCTAAGAATGCGTTATATTTCTGCTGTCTAACGGTTTGACCAAGGATCTTACTCTAATATTTGACTTTCTCAGCGCTAGATACGTCGTTTTTGGGCATGAGCCCACGCCAAGCTGGAGGTAGGCATAATTAACAATTGCGCGAGTGGTCGTTGTGATCGCAGTGACCAAAAATTACGCGTTGATGCGGAATTCGTCGCGCCGCTCGCGCAAACATTTGCACTTATTTACCTTTTTAATTGAACTAAAAATCGGACCTTAGCGGAGTATCTTTGAATTTATATATGATGTCGTACTTAAAACCAATTCGGCCTTATATTCCTGGACACGCTTAACTGTAGGCGCGGCCTTATATTTCTGGACAGAGGAAGTATTAGATAACAAACACAGTTAACGTACATACAACGTGTTTTTTATGGGAATTGTATACAAACCAACCGTATATTTACGATTGTGTACTGTTATCGACAAAATCAGTATTTGCGCGGTCTCCACAGCAATTCCCGTCAAAAGTTGGAAAGGGCGGGTCATTTGCAGACTCTGACCACAACAGTTCACAATCAACAGCAACTGAGCAACCACTTTAGCCTTGTCAAGCTCGCGTGATCGCCAACTGATCAGCACCCCTGTGGCGCTGACGCAGCTGGAAGACGTGTGTCTGACTGAACAACCAGTGCGCTCGGTCCCGTTGGTGTATCTGGTCAAATCCTCCTACTTACTTCAACTTGTGGCGGCTTGTGTAGTACGCACAGGAGTGTATCGGCTACCACGAAAATATGGCTGCGTATTTTTGCTCAATTTGCAACTTATTTGACGACGAGAACTGGAAAAGAAAGTTTTTCTTTGCGATTAATGAGGTATCTGTCGGTGCGCTAATAGCTTTATTATCTCTTATTGGATGCGTTTGATTCGAATACAACAGTGTGGGAAGTCGAGAAAATTATTATCATTCTATAAATTGCTACGGATGCTATCCACACTCGCTCGAGGCTAAACACAAGTGTCTGGAAGGGTCAATGCATCGAGAGTGTCCTATCTGTCTTGATGTAGTGGTTATTGTGACCGAATTACCTAATACTGGTCTGATTCTTTTTATTAATGCTATAGGTGACGTTTGACTCGCTGGAGAGTGTGAATGTGCTGCCATGTGGTCATTTGAAGCATGCAAATTACTTTGACCAGTACATTAGACATCGATGCGAACGAAGGCATGCACGTAGAGTTATCTTTGACTTTGATCCTAATGTTTGTGTGACGGTTGTCATGCAGTAATATTGTGTGTCCAACCTGTCGAACGTTAATGCGCACTGAGAACGAAGTAAAGAAGATGGCGATGAAAGGGAAGGTGATACTGGCAGCGATGAAAGCAATGATGGAGACGATTCTGTCAGGGAGGATGACGATGAAGGAGTTGTCGTCCAGGGCGATGAGGACTCGGACGGCGAAAACAACGTGGAAATGAACGCAGCACATGACGCACAACGTAACGTCTGACTTGAAGTTTACCGGTAATAGAGATAAATACCAAATGAGGATCAAATGTGTGCAAATGTCGTTTCAAATTTGTTGGCTTAGAACGTAGGGTCTTGGGCAGACGTAGCCCCAACAATGCTTCCAATAAATGGACGGAGAGATATTTAGCTTTTCTTGAACATTTTCCGCTTATAAATTAATCCCTTTGTCTTCTGCTCATGCATTTCGATAGCGTCTTCATAAACACGTGCTGAGTGACTATCACAAAAGTCTTCAAGTAGAGTCACGTAGTCCCATTTTTGATGTTTATTGGAGATTGGTAAATGAGCCTGGAGATTCGAATTCAATACGTGTAGTACAGCTGCTGCTGTTACCGTTGCAGTTCTAGCAGAACGAATGGCTCGGTATTCAGGACAACTAAAAATACCTAGCATGACAGACCAGATGTTTCGCATTCAGCCATTTCATCCATTCAATTCGGATAGGCACATGTTACCAACAGTCACTCACAATATGCGGGCTTATGCTATCACCACACATTTGGCCTCCTTCTACTGGATTTGTAAGTCTTCTGTTAGGCTACAATTCAAAGTGTCATGTGATTGCATAACTGTTTGGGAAACACTAAGGGCACCGCATAAAATTGATTTGGGCACCATATTCGGACTTAGTCGAATTATATCGAATTTATTTCACGACATACTGACTCTATCGCAAGACCTTGTACTAAAGAGTTTTGACGTATAATGACAACATGTGCGTTTGAAAGAAACGAGGACGCGAGTCTATTAAAAAATATTATAAACTTAGTTACCGAAAATCCACTACTGTAATGCTATCATGGTTGCATACGACCAATTAACGCTGTCATCCGCTGTGGTACTTTGTTCCCACACCACAGACCAGTTAGGACTTCGTACTGTAGACACCGTTTTATAGTTTGCTTCGATCATCGATGTAGCAAAACAAATGCTGTTCGTGTTAAAATTACTTAAATTGCATGACGAGAAATAGTCAAGCTGACAATAAGTCGAAGAAGGTTTTAACTTTCGCAGCAAATTATCAATTTCTCTGGTTGTTGCAGGCTAAAAAACGTTTAACAATAAAACCAACTATCTCTAGCAAATGTGTTTTTATACCAGTCAATCTTAGTTTATCTAGTACTGGAATTTGATCTTTTTTATGCCGTCCCTCCTTTTTTAAGCTATCAATACTGCAATCTGCATCAGGCGAGCTTTGCAGTTGAATATTCTCATAGTTGACAAAACTGGCAAGAAATTCTGCGCAAAACAGAGTGAGAAATAGATGTGAATTAACAGGGCGCGTAGATGTTGCACCCGAAAAATCGCAATATGCTCAGAAAGCTAGCTGCGTACGGAATGCTTTCAGGTGTTAATAAAGCTAGTTGGAAAGATAAAAGAATAGATTAGATAGATTAAGATGACATGTTAGATAATATAGCAGATATGCTAAACAGGAATTAAAAACGGACAAAAAAGTAGATTGCTTTCGGTGGCTATGCCTGCTTCAGCAAATATGAATTAATTATGCTAAACAAGGATCATTGAAAGCATTTTAGAGAAAAACAAGTTATAGTAGATTATCTATCCCTACTCTATTTATAGCATATTTATTCTTCCAATTAAAGTGTTCTTCTGAAACAATGATTACACACATTCTTGTACGATGGTATCGAATGAGTAGATAAGTACAAGTACTATTATAGTTGCAATCGAAACGAGTGGTAACGTTCCTATAAGTTTTGGCACAAGTATTAAAGAAGATAATTGCGTCCATCTTTTTCATTTATATTTACACTATACTCTCGGCTAAATCCGAATATGGTGCCCAAATCAACTTTATGCGGTGCCCTTAGTGTTTCCCTGTTTTTGTGGGAAACTCTAACCCTCACCCACGGAAAATTTAACCCGCGCCCATTTTCGCACCCATGGATCAAATCATTAACAAAAGGTTTTCAGCGTGCAAATGGTAAAAATAATCAAGGTAAAATAACTATAAAACATGGAAGGTGGTGGTCATAGCGTTTAGATAGAAGAAGTAATTAATACTAGTAATACTTTGATGTCTCACAACTCTTGTATGTATCGTTTCGGCTGGAAAACTACAGCTCAAGTGCTCCAAAACTACTTATCAAGCCGAACATGTCCTGCCACCTATTCGCGAAACAACTGACCTTATCCAGTTGCTTGGTCGCGCTTTTGATCAAAAAAGCGCAGGCGAGCAGGGAAGTGTACCACAGTTCCAACTGCAATTGAAACTATCTGGGCGTGATGTTTTCGTCTTTTGTTCCATTTGGATCGTCAAGCGTAGCGGGTTCGACCTTGAATAGATTGCAATTCAACGGCTTCGTCGTCGAGAAGGCTTGAAACGGTGCTGAAGTATATATTCGTTCATCAGAGCGTGGCTTCAAGAAAAAAGAGCACAACGAAAACATTTCCAGGAGGTTGATATCTCATCACGGAAAAGGATGGTCGAGAAACGCAATGGACGCGTCGGGTAAATGTGAAACCTTCCACCAACCCAGTTGCCATCATTCTTGTGTGTCGGGAAGCACGGGAGCTGTACACTGCCCAGTACTTTTGTATCCCAAAGTCCATTTGTGCGAGCCTCTCTGTACGTTGTCAAAAAGTTATAAGACCGGTAGCACCAGACCAGCAATTTTCTCATAAACACTGATACTAAGTTCTCAAGAGCCTTGCATCAGCCCACGTTCGCGTAACCCACGGACGTGACGACGAAGAGCACGGGCGCGATTCAGCTGAGAATGCTCGTCAAGGCCCAAGTTTGAGAGTGATTAAGTTTGCAATACCTTCTCCAAATAACCCGAATAGTTTTACATGCGGCACCCAACGTGCCGTCAACCGTGTTTGACATCAAGCTAGCTGTGCCTTTTGCTAAAGCCCTTACCACCAATCTTGAGCCCTTTTAGAGCCGTAAAAAAAAGCTCCAACTGACACGAACAAGTCCTCATCCTGGCAATACTTGCAATCAATGCAACTGAAAAGATTCAGTTTGTACGTCATCAAACGTGATGTTGATCTGCATCTTTGATTTCACGCGGCGAGAAATGGAGACTGATTCCGCCAAGATAGATAGATAGACAAGCTCCATTGGAAGCTCGTGTACACACGAGATGCCGATTCAATCCATTCGCTAATGAAGTGCCAGACCAGAAAAGTCAGTGAACCCAAGGAAGAAGTCCACTTGGAGTAGGAGAATCCAGATACCCAGGTGCTGTCACGTCCAAGCTCCTTTTCGTAAAAAAAATCCTCCTCGCCCTCCACATTCGAATAGCTCGAGCACCTTTGTAAGACCATCTGCACACTTAGGCATCAGTGTCTCCTCCGTTCGTTTCTCCATGTCATCAGGTCGGTTACCTTGAGAGTGGCATGGCAAGCCGAAGTCGCCTTACCAAGATTTTAGCAACCTTTTGTTTTTTAGCTTTAATATCGTAGCACTTGGGTGGCGTAATGATCGAAAACTTTTTGAATCGATCCAACCGAGACAGATTTTGTGCCCGATTGACCAAATGTTGAAATGCTTTCAATCGCGGAGTAATCACATTCGAGCTACCTTTATAAACCAAAGCTGAGTCGTCACTAAGATTGATCGAGTCCACACACTATATACCACATCATTTAGAGCACTCAAAGCTTCTAAGAGGTGCCTACCTTTCCTTGTAGGTACGTGCGCTGGCTTCAGCACGCCACGCTCCATCATCTCTTATTGTAAGTGCCTGTGTCTTGTTGTTCAGGGTACCTTCTTCGTCAATTAGTCGTCTTTAACTCCTCTATGACCCCTCTGGTTTGAGCCTCCCCCCAAAAGACTTCGAGAGTTTGACAAGATCAATTATTAACGAGAGAGACCCACTTTTTGACGGAGTTTCTGTGGCCTTTTCAAAAATGGCGACTACTTCAATACACGGAACATACAATCCGCAAGTCCACTACTTCCAGAAGTTCTTGGTCCGTTTTATTAGCAAAGGTAGTATTAATAATATAACATGTCTTAATGCCGTCGAAAGTACTTTCGGTTCCACTGGAGCATGCTATCCTTCTTTTGTAAATATCCCTTGCATTCCGCATTCAAGAAAAGCTTGGATGGCTACGAGCGGCAAGCTATATGTATGCGATTGTGTGTATCCATGACGATGTCTAGATTGTAATCTCGAATATGTACAGCACCTTTGTCTCTCAGTCCCCACCCGTCTTTAACGTCAAATATGTCACTCGCATAAATCTCATCTTGAAAGGATCGAGACGCTGAGCTACAACTGCACGGACGTTGCATTAGTTACATGACTTTCCCTTGGTGTTATGCAACTAATCCCACGAATAGGGGCAACAAGATCGTGGTCCCATAGCTTCTCAGAAAATCTTTCTCTTCACCCCAGTTGGTCTGTGACTCACTTCGAAAGATGAACGCAACCGGTTCCTTCAGCTACTTCAATCTGATTCACTTGTAGGATCTTTTTCCCTGTTTGCGCTCGGCCAGTGGAATGAAGTGACATCATAGGCAGCCAATTGCAATGTTCGAGGCACACCAAATTGCCCATCTTTGATAGCTTCATCCGTCTTATGAATGAGAACGTAGAGAGGAACGACAGTTGCCATGACTGTTTCCGAAAAACACCCACTTCCATAGCAGCTCCACAACGCTACTGCGTGGCTTCCCTTCCGAAAATCACTTTTTTGGTCCTCGTCGTGCACGTCTTTAGTGAGTCTAATGGCTTGAGAAACCCCTGAATCATTTCCCATGGCGTTACGGTAGAGACGAATGCCATCTGACCATGCCGAACACCGCGTTTTCCAATCTGGGAGCCCATCGGAATCAGCTCCCCATACCATGCCATCCATCGCTCACCTTTTGGTCGCCCCGCAATCCGAAGTGATATAACTCGAAGTCATGCCAGCTATTGTCGATCGTTTGGGACAGTACATCTCTGCCGATGTCATCAAGCTGAACGTCGTCATCATCTTGTTCCTCGAGACAAGATAAAACGTATCTTCGTCATCAATGGATGGGATACACTCTGTTCATCAGCAACCTACCCCCTCCCCTCTATTGATTCGAAGGTAGGTACTTCTTGAGACGTACCAACACAAAATGAACTGCTCGTGTCTCCTCGGTGTAGGCCGGCACGATTACTTTCCGCTCCCGTGACGACTTTCGCTTCAGAAGCTTTTACCAAATGAACGCTGCAGCTCTTTGTACGATTTTTTTTAAATGCTATCCACTTTCGCAATCGTGACTCCAAGACAAGTAAATGTCTAACCCATAGCGTACATTCCGCACCTCGATAGTACTACGAGCCAAATCTTGTGTCCTTACTTCATAGATTCTGGTTTAGTCTCTTTCATTTCATTTCTTTTCTACCTTTTCCAGCTGCTCGTCTTGCTCTTTTTCGAATTCAGTGTTGTTTATCCACGCAGCGAAATCCATACTCCTCTTCTTGTCTTTGTATAATAATGCTTGACTGGTTCCAGCATTCTTAAATGTCCTTCCAACTTGTCAACTTTGTATGAACCAATTCTCCATGACGCTTCGTCGTCATTGCCAATTCTTGAAGTCTCATTAAAGTCGCATTCCCAAAAACGGGCATATCTCCCCCGCGAATCACGTCTTACAGACTCCATTAGCGTAACCGAAATGGTGTAATCTGCGCACCGGAGATGGCCGCCAAGCGTAAGGTAAACTGCCAATTTGGGGCCTCCTGCCAATTTGGGGCCGCTCCTGCTTTTGCCCAATAAGCGTTGAGAAAAAAATGTCAGCGTACCAATTGGTAGAAATGAACAAAATGACAGCGTACCGATTGGTAGATTTGTTTTTGCTAATATTAAAAGGGGTAGGTGTGGTAAAGGTGATACAAAAACTCATATAAAAAAGCGGCCCCAAATTGGCATTTCGTACTTTTGCGAGACGCAAACAGAAAGAGTTAATATTTTTGATGCATTAGCCCATTAACGATCAGGGCTGGCAAGCATAGGTTTAAATGCATTAGGTTTTAATCAGGTTTGGAATAAAACCTAAAATTCAATGGCTGCATAAGTAGTTTTAATCGTTGAGTTATCAGATATCAGAATTTCAACCTCATAATTTTTAAGACTCATTTGCAGAGAGCATATCGCCACTTTTTTTTGCACCCCCAAACGTCAAATATGGCCATAACACAGAAGCAATAATCCGATAGAATTCTCGTAGAATTTGATATATATTTTCATTTTAAGAGGGAGTCAAGCTTGCCCTAACATGTGGGCTGTGCAAACTGCATAATCTAGGTTTTATTTAGGTTTAATTCAGGTTTTATTCAAACCTACTTTTCGGTTTAAAAAAATCTAGGTTTTTACCAGCCCTGTTAACGATAGATAAACGGCTATAAAAAATCCTGATTAGTTGGACTTTTACCCAATATTTTTTTGCGACAGATTATAAATAGGAGAATAGTTATGACTACAACGAAATTAAAGAAGGCCCCAAATTGGCAGTTTACCTTAGTATAAAGTTATGAAGTGGTAATGGAGTTGACGCTGCAACGAAAAGCAAAATAAGTGGCCGATTCTAAGCTCCTGCATGCGTAAATGAATCGACTTTCACGATGCAGTTTAGTGCTTCAGATTATTTGTCCAGAGAGGGTACGCTATTAACTGACCGAACTATCGATGGGTGCGGAAATGGGCGCGGGTTAAATTTTCCGTGGGTGAGGGTTAGAGTTTCCCTTTAGTATTTTTCGGTTTGCTACGCAATGCTTGCAAAGTGTTCGCGCTATCCTACGACACCCAATTCACATACGCTCGATGTAGTGGTGCGAGTTTAATCTGCAAAGCTACCCCAATGTCATTTTACTGAATCTACCTGTCGATTGAGGACGCCATGACGTACCTTGAATACATGAACACGACAGCAGACTGTGAATAGTATGACACAAACTGCGAATAAGTCGAGGGCATTTCGGGGCCGCTCCATCATGGCGCTTTTGGGTTTTGGTTGATCGCTTTTTGTTCATTATAACGACGGCCAGATTTGCATCGCACTTGTACTTGAATGGTGCTCCGGATTTCTGTACCATATCTTTTGTTATTTAAAAAGGACGAACACGTTTAAAACAAGCTCCGAAACGGCCTACGTCGACCATAATTATTGAAATGACAGTATTATGGTGCGATAATTCGAATTTCCGTTTGATGCAAGTAGGGTTATCTATCCAGTTCCCACACGAAATCGCTGTGGGAGCACAATGTAAAGACGGATTATTTTTATTTCCATGTCACTTGATGACTGTGGGTGATGGTGTGTCCGCGTTCCCATTACCTGAGTTAGAGGATTACGCTACCAGCACCCCGTCCGCCATCAAGTCCCTAAACTCCGATGACGAAACATATTTTTTTTCGCTCCCTATCCCCCCACGTCCAACCAGTCATGAGACTCGTGTGGATTATCATCGCTCACCTGATCATGAGAATCCATGCCGCTTTGGAGTCCTATCTGATTCAATCTGGTCACTCACTCAAGAACGATTGGCCTCTGAGAGCGCATCCATCATCGGACAAGAATGAAGAAGATGATAACCGTTGGGCTCTTCCTGACTTGAAGGGATAAGTCACTCCGATTTTCAAGCGTTTTCCGTTGAGCGAAGAAATAGCTCTACTTCTCAAACGTTTAACGTTAAGCGAGAAAGTCGTTCTGAACGTGGAAATCGGCAAAAAGCAAGCTAATAACGGTAACCCCCAAGAAGAACCTAGAATCCTTTACTGTTGAATCTGGGGTCAGGTCTATCTTTTGGTCAGAAAGGTTTTTGCACCTGGTCAACACAATATTCAACGCCGCTTTTGGCACGCTCCACCCAACTATCCCACGCTTCGTCTAGAGTGTAGAAGAGATTTCAAGGAGGTACATCAAGCAACGAGAGGACATCATCCGCGGCATTGCAAACGCCCCCCGTCGTGAGACTAGATGTGACTTGCCTGCACCACTCACGTTGCCCGATATGATATCCAGTGATGACAAGAGCGGCGCAGAGGTTGATCGTGGCGTCCAAGAGAGTGATGACAGCAGTTATCAGAGCGCCTCCCGCTTCGAAGAAAGCAATCAGGGAGACGAAAACGAATTGAAGTACATTGTGTAGTACGAGATTGCCATCGGAGACATATTGCGGAAAAGAAAGTGGACCATTAGAGGCTCAAATTTGGCCTCCAGTTTGGATTTGGTATTGTCTGTGTAGGATTGGATTGGAAGCCTCAGTATTGGTTTGGTGCACGTGCATCAGATGCAGTTAGTTATGCCATCACTTTTCATAAAATGCAGTTAGCACTAAACTCTTAATAAAATGCTATATTGGAAAGCCGGTGCTAGGTTATGGGGGATTGGTGTCGATTATATCGTAAAAATGCATATATGATTTTGTTTTGGGTGTCGATGCGTACGATAGGTAGCTGTGCTGGAATCCACAAACACTCAATACAGACATCTTTATTCCATTGTCCACATCGTACAGAGAGCTGTCATATTAATCGGATGTTAGCACTTTGTTCAAATACGATGTAGTCGCTGCTACAGTACACATCGTTCCTACACCAGGGTAAATACGTGAATGCCAGCGACTACAATCCATGACTTATATTATTGTCGCTCAGGACAGGTCACGTGACCTGCGTCTGGAACCTGACCCGTTTGTGGCCTGTAATTGACACGATAAGAAGAATTGGTGGTGAATATATTAAGCGACCGGTTCATCCACTGGGTTCATGATTACCTCACACAAAACGTGACAAATTCATTAGCGAAAAATACTGGTGGATAGTACACGTGGGATTAATATTTTCGGTCTGAGGAGGGTTATGGTCAGGGTGCTAAAAATGAGGATATTTCACCTCATACCTCAAACTGGCTGTTTGAGGGCTTCCTGCAACTCTAAAATGAGGCAGCCATTTGCCCATACTGAATCTCATATATTACCAGAAGATGAGCCACGAGACCTCACAGAGAATGTCAAACCAATATGAAATCGAGTCCACGCCAAGCTGTCGGTGTACTAACACTAATTTGACGAAGCAGCAATCTTAATTAGGTCGAAGTATTGCACTGCATTGCCTATCTACGAGGGGGAGTGACGTGGTCCATACCATGCAAATGGCACACTGTACCATGGGATACAAAAAGTTTGCGGGACGGATCCAAACACAACAGTTTTGGAGACAAGGTAATGATTGATCTTTAGCGGTATGAACAAATATAGAACAATAAAATATGGTAGAAGCAAAGATCGTTTTTTACTAGCTTTAAAACACATTATCTGATTTCCCGATGAGAAATTTTTCGAAGCTTGACGGCAGCCGCCGTGAACTGTTTGGCTCACAACCGCTTGTGTGGGGTGTAGTGTGCTATCTCCGTGCTTTCAGTGTTTAGATAGTCGCTAACGTGCGTTACAAACGGATTGATCACATTGTCAAAGTACTTCGTACTAATTAATATGTAGGCACAGTCTGCAATGTTAAAGTGTACTAGTCTGTTCAGGTAAAGAATGTGCACAACGGAGAAATGAGGTATCGAAAAAACTACAGCTCCAATGTTGGTACAACTTTCACTATTGCGTTTGCAGCACTTTTCTCTATGCAGTGGAATCTTAAGGCATTTATTTGAGGTGTTTTGGCGTCAATACGAGGGTTAATATGAGCAATTTTTTTGCCTGATACTGGATCCTTCGCAAAACGAAACCATCGCAGCGATATTACGCGAAAATACAGTTTTAGAATTGTCTAAACGAGTTCTATCTAGTGGGCCTACGTGATCGGCCTAAAAAGTGATGCAGAGCACACAATACGTCAAATTCAAAAATAGGTTTTTCAAGACCCCGAAAACATTTTTGTCCAATCGGATTCAACCTAATAATTTAGAGTCAATTTTAGGAAGAGAAAACGTTGATTTAACTTTTACAACGGCCTGTAACAGTGATGGCAGCGTCGCAATCTTGGTTTTCAGATAGCAGTGTTCAGGGATCCAGCAGCTTATATTTTTGGAAGGTGCGAATTGGGCCCAATTGTTGGACAACAACGCTAAAAAATAATTGGTACGAATATAAAGAGAATGTGATCTGCTGTGAATTGGTGGGTGACCAAGTGTCCTCGATCAAGCTTCGTTCTTCTCTCTCGTAAAATGCTCGTGGTGACGCAACAATCTGGGCGCTAATTGACATAGAAATCAAGAAAAGCTTTCTGAAGGTTCTCGCCGAAGATCTTGCCACAAGAATAAAGAGCAGCTTGGCCACAACACAAGACAGGGGTATACATGTGATCAACATTGTTGCCGATACTGCGCTAGTATGCGCAGCCTCTCGTATTGCCATCAATTCAAGCAAGTGCGCAAGTGTGTCGATTCCATTCCTTCCTTGTTTCTCACATGTCTT
>MIQA02000169.1:0-15486 GCA_001887855.2 Sclerospora graminicola | reverse complement strand
ATCAGCTGACATCACGTAGACCCTATGCCCTACACCCCAAACCTAAATCCCTACACCCCAAACCTAAATCCCTACACCCAAATCCCAGACCACCTCTATTACTGATAAACTATTAATAACATATTTGCGCGGTTTTCATAGGGTTAAGGTTGCGCGATTGAAACGGAACTACACCAAAGCTCAATTGGTTTCGTCAAATGTCCAAAATAGAATCAGCAATGACCAAAATTATTCGACACATTCTCATAAGCGATATAAACCATCACAATTCGTTTCCAAAGGGTATAGCTCTTCAACCGACCAAAAACAAAAAATGATTTCGGGTGTGGTGCACGAAAGGATTTCACGACAAATTCACTATGCGCCACCCATTTGTTTTCACGAACGTGCGCCTTTATCAAGAAAGCTCGCAGTCACCAACATGTCATGCCTATATATGGCATATGGGACCAAAGCGTGAAAGAACACACCACGCTAAGCAATTCTCTGATCACTATCATGTGACACTCTGTTTCACACGCAGGTCAAAGATTCTTATTATGGATTGCAGTCATTTTGTTAAGCCTACGTTATGTTTTGTGTAGTACTGGATGCTGTACTGATAAGTGGAGAAGCCAGGCACTCGGCTAAACGAAAGACTTTGGCAAGCGTGCTATGATTGCGGCATTTAATCGACTAAAACCATTTATTGTCCATCTTTTTGACGCCCAAGGTGGATGGCATTATCTATATTAGGTCTATTTTTATTATGTTTTTATTTATTTTATTTTTTAATGGTTTGGTGTAGGTTCAGTCTCGTCGTGTGTCGCGTGGAGGTCGAAGAGCTTTCCTTGATCGTCAACGGTACTTCTAAGCGTTTCAGTGTATGAGTGATCAGTCTCGAGTTAGTGCTTGAACGGATAAATTATTAGCTTTTATTTATTTGCTTCATTTTTTTAAAGATGGAAAGCTGGATGTAAACATCTCAGTAGGGGCAAGAATGGCGAGAAGAATAACGTTGAACGGGACCTGATGCTGGCCAAAGTTTCCACAGCTGGTATGTATTCTTACCGGAGTCGCGAGGCTAATGAGGTACTAGGATTTTAACATTACCTGTGTGCAGAGGCTGGAGCTCGTGCTGAAATTGTAGTTCCAGTAAAGAAGAGCATCCGAAAGAGACTAAAAATGGAAGAGACATAAGAATGAACTAAATGGTCTTTCAATGCCGATCCGAATCTGTCAAAGCGTAAGATCCGTGGAGATGACGTTGAAGAGAAGCGATGCGTGAAAGCAAGTCATGTGCTGTACTATGATCGAGCAAAGAGTTTCGGACGAGAGTAGGAAAAAGCGTACTCGATTCCTGGCCTAAGGTTTGCGACCGAGTCGTGGGCGGGGATGAAGCGCAGGAATGAAGTCAACACGTGCATTCTGTGGATTTATTTCCTGGACCAGTGTTTGCGATCTTTGATGGTCATGGTGGAACGGTTTCTGCGGACTTTTTGTCTCATCACTTGGTTAAGACTGTAGGGACCATGGTACGACAGTATATTGGAGACAAAGCGCTGGTGGAGTTACAGTGTTCTCAGGATCAGTTAATGGTGTAATCGACAACACCGCTGCTTCTTGAAAATGTTTAATGACGCGTTTGAGCGAGTAGATGCCCAGAATTTGCATAATAATCCAAGTCAAGATGGCTCGACGGCTCTGTTAGTCTCTAGCTGACTCGATGGGTGGCGACAGTTAGTTGAGTTTGTATACGGTGAATGTGGGGATGTCGAGCTGTCATGTGTCGTGGTGGCCAAGGGGTGGCGCTGATGAAGGACAAATCAAATTGTCCAGCTGAGGGCGAGCGCATTGAACGAGCAAGTGTCTTTGTGAGCAACTTTGGCGGCGTCTTTCGAGTCCCTACGACAGCAGGGGGTGGATTAGCCGTGCTTTAAAGAATCTTCTGGTGGAATGACACGAAGGACGCGATACTTGTGGTCTAAATATTGCTGGAGAAAGTCAAGCACGTTTTCAAACTGCCAGAAAATGAAGTGTGAGATGACGTGGGATATAGTTTAATCGATTATAAAGCAGACGGGCGTCGTGATCAATGGTAGCGTCATGATGTCTGTGATCATGTTCGAGCCGCGATGAACGATATGTCGCAAGCAAAATGGCCACGAGGAGCACTTCATGCTACTTCCTCCGAGGGAAAATTGTCTATCCGCCCCATCGGCAAAAAGAAGATATAAATACATATTCTTTTTAAAATAAGATTGTTTATCAGATGTATTATTTGTTGCAGGTTCGAAGAATAATTTTGGTCATTGCTGATTTTATTTTGGACATTTGACGAAACCAATTGAGCTTTCGTGTAGAACACACAATAATACAAAATTACCGTACATGTCGGGTTAAGTGGGACACACAGATCAAATGGGACACGACAATCTGTATTGTTGACATTCCACTTTCACATCAAAGGAAAGATATGCTTATAACATTTATAGGACGGAGGTCATGATTACCACACAACCCCAGTAAAAAAACACAAAAACCTAAATATTCTACTCGATCCGACTTTAACGGTAATACACCGGTCATCTTTCAGTTGTGGCAAAAATGTGAGTTAAAATAAGTTATCAGTTCAAATCATTGCATATTTTGCGTCGTCTTCTTAATATTTTAATGTTGTTTGATTGAAGTGATTTGTCGTAGAATGTTTTAAAGTAGTGAGTGATATTATACATTGTGAGTTTATCATATCATGTAATAATAAGGCTCAATACCTTTAAAAAGCTATTTCTACGCTAGTTTAGGGTGTCCTAGGGCTGTAGAATGGGTTGATGCTTCAATCCTAACAATCGATTTCTGTCTATCTAGCACGAAAAGAAAAAAATATACGTTAATACGTATAAAATACAATGTATTTTAAATACTGTATAATACGTCTGTATAATACAGTGTATTGATACATACGGATCTATAGTAGAAACCTAAGAGCATCTCCAGTCGTGTGATCTATTCTATTCTATTTTGGAAAGCTATACGATTGATGATTGGTCAATTAATAATAGCAATAAAGCAGAAGTGCGCTATTTACGATAAATTACCGTTTTTTATGATAAGAGCATCGCCACCGGTAAGTCTTAATCAAGGTTTTAACCTATAAACCTACCGTTAGACCAGATTTAACAGCAACCGGCAAGTCTTATTACTGGTCGTTACCGCACGAGGTCTTAAATTTAGTGCTATAGGACTTATTTTAAAACCGTGGTTTTAATCAACCAAGCGGGTTCATTGGTCAAAACAATTCTTGCAACAATTGGTCAAACATCGAAAACGATCGTCGACATGTCTGACTTCTCGTTCGCCTCACGAATGTTAGACAGTTTGCAGATTTATTATAGTCCCCAAAATATTCAAGACAGCTTACATTAACATCATCCCAACCTACTCTTGTTTCTTATACAGAATTAAATGCTGCTCACATCGTTGCTTGCTTTGAAGCCGCATTTCCTCATTTTCTTCCTCCAAAAGCACTTGTTAGCTTGGAAATTCTTTGTCTTTCTTTTCTAGAGTACACGCCGAGACTTGAAGGTCCGTTTCCAGCACTTTCAGTTGCTCCCTTAACTCCAACATCATATCCGAGCTATGCTTGGCTTCGTTTCGTAACACTGACAGCGTTTCTTCGTATGATTGAATACCCAGTTGAAGCTTTTCACGTTCTTTTGACTCAGTCTCAAGATGCTGGTGGAGACGCTTCGCCTCAGTGGTACCGTTTTCATTATCAGATCCTCGATCTTGCACCTGCACTCTCATCTCAGCGTAGTCTGCTTGTAAAGTTATCATGTTTTGCTCAATCTCGGTTCTGCTCGCTTCAACAGTGGCTTTTTCCGATTGATTCGCTTCCACCTTTGCTTGTAGCATCGAGATAGTTGACGTGGAAGACAAGACCTTTTGCTGAGCTTCACAAAGCTTACTTTTCAGCTCGTCGACGGCTACCACCAATCTCATCTTTTCGTCAGATACTTCCATTAGCTGAGACTCCAACGCCCGAAGCTCATCTAGACAGTTATTGCGCGCACAGGATACATGTTCCAACATTTGGGAAGCTGTTTTCCGCATCGCGCACAGCTATAGCACATGCATGCTGCCCTGAACACACTCGAGTATATAGTAGCACGTGGTGACAAGAGCTTTCGTCGGTCTCAATGCTTACTCAAGAATATCTCAGCGTGTCGTTGCGAAAAATCGCAAGATCTTTAAAGCTGCTTGCTACCACTTGATCGCCCAGACACTCTCGTAACAAATACGAATGCACGCCCAAACATCAACTTGCCAAGCTTCTGATGACGATCACGGCATTACATTTGAATGGCCTCGAGGTGTACCTGCGCGTGACAAGACTTTATTAACATAGGTGCTAAGTGTCGTCTAAGATATCTTTAGCAGCATTGTCAAACCTACTGCTGTGCATCTGCGCTTCTGAATCGGGTTATCGAGGCTGTTGACGGTGAGAAATGTCGTTTATAACTATTACCTTGAAATAAATCTGAACTTCTGTGGATGTGCGTTCATGTAATTCCCATTTTTGGAATTACAGGTGTAAGCTAAAAATGATTGGCAGATATTTTAAATAAAACTGACGTTAAAACCTTGCCGGTGGAACAAATTCGTTCACACAGGTTTAACGATCAGCCACGGGGTCTTTAAAACCTGACGTTAAGACTTACCGGTGGCGATGCTCTAAGAATATCAATAGCACACCGACTGGAGATGCTCTAACGTTAACTTAAAATGTTTTGAAAACCTTATTCACTTTGGACTTTTTTGCGTTTGTTACTAAAATAGGCAGAGGCCCTAAATTGGCAGTTAAGCAGCAGCTTTTCGCAGTAAATATTTTCCGCGAAAAGCTGGATATTTTTGGTCGACTTGTGTCAGCTTCTAGGTTTTTCAGCGACATCTCTAAAGATTTTTCGTGAAAAACTTGGTGGTTTTGGTCGACTTTTGTCAACTTGTACATTTTTTCAGGAGCAAATCGCAAAACCAGCACTAGGCAAAGTATTACTTTTGAAAAGCAGCACCTGTCGCAAAACAAGCACCAACAAAAAGACGAATGTTACTACATTTCGAACATAATTAGTCTGGTAGGGGAATTATCGACGCAACTAATTCTATCGCTCGGCAAAACATAGCCAAACACAGAACGTAAGTATTTTTCATCCATCGCCTGCGCAATGTTCTTTACTATGACACTGCTTGATGGTAGTCCCCGGACGTAATTTTTCATCAGCGGCTCCTTCGTTACTTCTGAGCAATGTGTGACAGCAACACATGTGTTAGTGTTGATTATTAACTAGCACAATTACAGACATTCATACCTTCCGGTGATTGTCACAGCTTCTTTACATCACTCTCTGAAATCACACCTGGGCGAGTTGATCGCGATGCTTCCTTCAAGAAATTTTTACTACCATCAAGTTGAAATGTCGTGTCGAGAGAATCAATGTTAATAATCGATGATCCTTTTCTGTGCATCTCAACTGGTGGTGGTGGGGCCAAACCTTTAGGTTGCGGAGGTTGTCTCGGTACGGTTCCATTGCTCAAAGCTTTCCACTGGGCAGGTCAGCCATGAAAACTGAATAGTACAACACAAAAGTGATCAACGAACTCACACTAACAAGATTCCAAAAGATACGGCACCTGCAAAATGTAAGCGCTTGAAAAGAAGGTATACACGATGGTGAACAAAAAAGCACCAATGAATCCTTCCCATGTCTTGTTCGGAGACAACCGCAAAAATGGCGTCTTGATAAATTTTCGACCAAATAGCTCTCAGCAGAAGAAAGCAAAACAGTCGCTGCAGATGATTAGCGAAACAGGAAACAGGAACCAAAACAGGCCTGCAGGCAATACCACATCGCGTTAGCTTTAGCTTTCGAAAAACAAATAGTTGGTTTTACTTATCCTAAAAATGGCATATCATACCATTGAAGATGTTTGTAAGAACATATTTCGTTTGAAAGTGGTCGATGTGTATTGACCTACAAGAATTAACAGATAATAGTTACAGCCACGTTCTACTAAACCCCACAATAGAAGCAGCTTACCCATCTGGTATTTGTAGTATCGTTTTCATACCCACAACATCATTATAAAAGTGAGCACTACAACAACCTAGAAATACTCACACAACTACACCATGAGCCAATTCACGCACCCTTCTTTTGGCTCAGCACAAGACTAATTATGTCCAAATAATTAGAAATGTAGTGGACCACACTATTCGTTGCTTTTCAAAAGTATTTAATAATACTTTGACTAGTGCTGGTTTTGCGATTTGCTCTTTTTTCAGAGACATCTCTAAAAGAATAATCCATGATTCGAGTTTTTCATTGGTTCATGTTGTCTGCTGATTGAACAAAATTATTCTAAATTAGCTGAGGTACCCAATTTCCTGCGAAAATCTGATGTTTTACGTTACCCTAATGTCATAGGCGACTGCCGAGGAAAAAGGGTGTAACGTAATTCATCAGATTATGGTGGGTCATCCGTTTATGGCGGAAAAAATCTCGATAACCAATCAGAACACGATATTCAAAATACACTCCAACCACTGGCTGGTTTTTCACAGCATCAGTTTATGGCACCCGGTGAGCAAATCACACGACGCTTGCGCGAAAAAACAGTCCACTGATATTTCTCTCATAATAATTTATCTCGATGCTTCCGTATGTTTTTTCGGTCCGTCTGACTAAAATAAACCACAATAGTGGTCGTTCTCCTCAATAGAGCTCCTGCCAAAATCTGCTGCATAGAAAACTCAAACTTTGCCATTTGTGCGCCACTAGACCCCATTCGCAATAGTAAGTATCCTATTTGGGAACAGTATTTTTGGACAAAGAGAACATACTTTTGCAATTGACTTGATATTACTTATAATCTAAATAAATGCAGTGGTTTCTCCTCTATTCGATAACCTTACTATAATCTAATATAGTAGACCCCATTCGCAATAGTAACAATCCCTTTTGGAAACAGGATTTTTGGACAAAGAAAACGTAATTGTGCAATTAACTTCATACTTTTTATACGCTGAATAAATACAGTATTGGCTCCTTTATTCGATAACCTTACTATAATGCGTAATAGTTTGGTTTTTGCTGATTATCGAAGAAATGCGCAACAGCTAAGTGAATGTACAACTCATATTGAGATGGGAAACACTCATTAAAATGAACAATTCTGAATTAGGTGAGCAAAACGAATGTAAAACCGAACGTGTATGAAGCTAAGAAACAAAAAGAATTTCATTTTCTTTAGTAATAATAATAAGGGCGAAAGTTTGCTTTTGTATAGCAATAACGTTTATTTGTCTGTTGGTTGTCGACTGTAAAAAAACTCTCATTTTAAAATCTATTTTTGTCACTTAACCTATGCGTGAGAAAAGAACCATGGACATGATTAATAAAATAATTTTAAGTAGTCATTGGGATGACATCTTACGCTGTATGTAATACTACAACAGCTAAATCTTTCCATTGCCATTATCTTACCTTAGGCAAGTTAGCTGTCTGAGTAAGCCTTAAAATCAATTTATGATATTTATTAACATGCCTAGCTGCTGTGATGGGTGGAGCAATTGAGTTTTCTCGCATAAAGGCCTTGGAAACATAATTTCAAAATAGATTACCCGCTGGTGTTAAGAGCCTCATTGATGCTCTAAATGCATCCGCACCTAGTGCCGATGCTAAGCAGTTATCAACACTTAGTGTTGATGTACCATCAGCATCAACACCTAGTGTTGATGCTTCTTTTGAGTTTGAGGAGAAGTATCCTTCTCAAACTCCTGCAGGAGGTCTGGGGCATCCGCTCTTAGAACCTCAATCGGCTCCCAAGTGTCAAACTTTTGGGAATATCCCAACCAGCGTACCAGGTACTCGGTACGCTGCCCCTTCTTATAGGGAACCGAGCGCTTCGATAGCAATGTTTGAGAATATAACGCTTATTCCCCTGATTATCAATCAGGGGCGGCGGTGGTTGGTGGTTCCCTCGGTGTTGTTGTTGCGGAGCATGGTTACCAGCTCCGCAAGCTCGAGAGGCACTGTAACGCCTTGAGCGCCGACATGTCTCACTCGATGAAGACGTATCGTTCTCATCGAGACGAGAATCGCGACATTTTGAGCACGCATCTCGTAATGCAGCAGAAGAATGATCTTCTGCTGGTCGAAGTTGGTCGACTAAAGTCGGAGATGGAAACTCTCCAGACTTCCCACAATTGGTTGGAGACCAATTACAAGTCTCTCTTGGGAGACTTGAAGAAGCACGGCATTCGCCGTGGCGATGCGTCTCGTCCGAAGACGTAGACGATCGGTACGGCTTGAGCCTCCCAACGTAAAACGTTGGGTGAAGGCGCATGGCCGCGGGAATTTCTAATGTATAGGCATTCCCCTTAACGCTTTGGACCTTGAAAGGTCCAATGAACTTAAGGAGCAACTTCCGTGTAGGGAAGTTGCTAATTGCATGTGTAGGCTAATTAGTTGTAGATAATAACACTAATTCACCTTTTTGAAAAGAAATTAAATTCTTCCTTCCATTCTTATCTGCATTCGTCTTCTGCTTGTCAAAAGCAGAAGCAAGTGCGTCTTTTACATAGCGTATTACAGCTTGGCGCTGTAATACAAATTCATCTACTGCTTTATTAGCACTAGATGGGTTGTTTTCATTGTCTGCAGCCATTGCTGCAGACACATATTCCGCATTAGCAGCTTCAGTGAATGAAACTGCTTGAGTTTCTACTGTGTTAACTGTAGAAGACTCGTCAGTCTCTTCGCAAGTTGCGGCTACAACTAGCGCATCGACTCGCTCAAAATTTGAGCGGGTCCCTCCCCCACTTAGATTTGGCGAACCGCCAAGTAAAGCTGGGGTTCGTGGATGCCTTAAGGCATTCACGTAGAATGGTGTATGCTTTGTAGAAGCATGCACCGAGTTGTTTATTGCAAACTCGGTGAGTGGCAAATAGTCACTCCACTGCTCGAAGGCATGCGCGTACGAACGCAGCATGTCTCCGAGAACGCGGTTAACGCGTTCAGTTTGCCCATCCGTTTCCGGATGGTCCGCAGTTGACATCTCCAACTGCGTGCCCAACAAAGAGAACGTTTCTTGCCAGAAACGTCCTGTGAATCTCGGATCTCGATCCGAGACTGTGTTTTCCGGCATTTCGTGTAAACGGAATATCGTGTCAACGAATATCCGCGCCGTTTGCGCAGCGGTGACATTCGCTGACACTGCAGCAAGATGAACCATCTTGCTGAAGCGGTCTACAAAGACCACTATTCCTGTTTTCCGACTGTGATCGGCCGGAAGACCAAAGATAAAGTCCATGGAAATGGACTTCCAACACTCTGTCGAAACCGGCAGAGATTGGAGGGGAGCCTGCGCAGAGTACGCAGACTTGACGCGCTGGCATATCTCGCAAGCGCGTACGTACTTGCGTACCCATTTATACTGGTTACGCCAGTAGAAATCGCGTGCGAGAGAAGCATACGTCTTCTCTCGACCTTGATGCCCCGAAATCGGTGCATCATGGT
Source organism: Sclerospora graminicola (assembly GCA_001887855.2). Classification (NCBI taxonomy): domain Eukaryota; phylum Oomycota; class Peronosporomycetes; order Peronosporales; family Peronosporaceae; genus Sclerospora; species Sclerospora graminicola. Next base: position 5,929 of record MIQA02000169.1, on the reverse strand, counting down.
ACTCAAACAAAATTCGATGTTTGAGATCATCGTCGTTTGGTACGATGATGCCACTTACATCATCTTGGTCTGTGTTATAAAGCAACAGACAATCGTGCAATCTGTTGGAAGTTGAAGTCGTCGACTGAAGTGTGAGTTGTGTTTCTAATTTTAGCATTTCTATTACACTTTAGAAATAGGTACATTCGTGACAAACACGCTAATACGGGCAGTTGTAAAACTACTTTGGTGGCGCACGATGGCATAGGAACCATGGGTAATAATGCATGATAATATATTTTAGTTTTACTTTTACTTTCATCTGTTCTAGCGCGTTCGTACCTTCGGTTGCTTTGCGGTTAAATTTGAAAAGGTTATGAGCCCAATGCCGCAGAAAGAAGGAGCGGACAACGTCTCAGGAAAGCAAGCGACTACCGGAAATGTCAACTTGGGATCCCGGGACCGAGTTTCGGTCAGCGGTGAAGAGAAGCAAAATGGAGATATTCGTGATGAACACCATCAAGCACAAGAAGAGATGAAGAATTTGGTAAAACTCATGACGAAGATGAACGAAAGACTGAACGAGTTGGAGTCGCCGAAGGTCGACGCAAATCCACTAGGAATGGATAGTTTCTTTCGAAATGGCGAGAAAAGGCGCATGCGTTTAGAGTCTTTGGACGGAGGTCTGGATGGTGGCGGAAAACCGCAGCCCGACCGAATGGCTCCAGGTCAAGGACAATTTTAGCAAGGCTGGAATGTGAATAACGGAAATTTAACATCACCAAAGTAAATCCCACTGCGCAGGAAATGAAGCTACAGATCAAGGAATTCACAGGGGTCGAAGTGTACAAGGGGCTTGGATCAAACTTTAAAGAATGGGGTTTGCGGTTTATGCGGCAGATAGCCATGGCAGAGAGTGCCAGCGGCTTTCCCTGGAACGAGGGCGTAAAAGTAGATGTCTTAGGACACTACTTGGGCGGAACCGCCAAAAAATATTTTCACAAGCAAGTCGGGGCGTGTGGAACATTAAACCATCACTGTGGAATATTTTGGACCAAATGCTTGAAGCATTTAAAACTAGCATATCTACGGCGCAAGGAATGAAGTTACTTACCGCCAAGAAGGACCCTAGACGGACGTGGCCCGAACACTTATTCTACCTGGTCGCAGTAAGTGAGGCGTCAGGGTGCAAGGAAGAATTAATCTTGGAAAGTGTGCTGAAATATTCCGCGCCTGAACTACGCGGATTACTGTCGGCCAGGTACAATCCTTTGCGGATGGATCACCTGAAACATGTGGAAGAACTCATACAGTTTGCACAGTGGCTGGAGCAAGATACGAATAGCAAAACGTTGAATCGCGACATGGTAAACCAAGTGCAGCACAGGGTGCTCAAGAAATGCTTTAAGTGCGAAAAAACCGGACATATTGCGCGAAACCGCAGGTCGGGAAACAAGGTAAAGAAGGCAGGGAGCGAGGAATAAAGTTTACGCTGTGTGTTCGTGATCAGGTAAAAGAAGTGGACACGGAATGGATCCTTGACACCGGAGCCAGTCAGCACCTAATTCAAGATAAGGGCGCGCTCGAAAGCGTGAAAGAATGTAATCTGGAATGTGTACTGCCGGACCAAAAGATTTTGCGGTTGTCGCTTAAGGGATCAGTGGTTTTAAACGTGAAAGCAAATTGGGTGGCACAGCAAGTACGACTCACCGACGTGTATTACGCTGAGAACCTGGCAAAAATATCATTTCGTATGGAAAGCTGGAAGAAAAGGGTTTTATACTAAGTTATAATGGAAATAACAGGTCGTTGATAGAGAAGAAGAGTGGAGAAATTGTCTTTGACGTGGAGCGCAGACAAGACATACTGGTGATTGACACTTCAAGTGGCGATAAAAGCCAAGTTGATGACGTAATTTTTTCGGCAATGGAAGATCCATTAAATGACGTGCAAGAAGGGTCCTTGATGCACTTTCACACCCGTCTCGGACACCTAAACTTCGCCACGATAAAAAAGGTGGCAAGGGACCCTAATTCAGGGATTAAACTCACTGACAATGTGAGGCGCAATTGTTTCACCTGTGCTGAAGGTAAACAATCATGGAACACGCAGCAAAAACAAGACAGTGGACAAAACTCGCCCATCGACCGAATAGGCGGAGTGATATGCAGCGACTTGAAGGGACCAATGACGCCGAAGGATCGGCGCGGAAATAGGTACTTGGTCAATTTCGTGGATCATAAATCTAATTACTGTCGAGTGTTCGTCGCTAAAACCAAAGACCAAGCTGCGAAAATGTTCGAACACTTCTTGGTGTATTTCGAAAAAAGGTTCGGTTGTCGAATACACCTCCTTCGAACGGACGGCGGTGCAGAATACAGGAACGTCGACCTATTCTGTAAGAAAACCGGTGTGAAATGACAAATCCGTGAAGCGGGGAATCAAACGTCTAACGGAAAGGCCGAGCGAATGCACCGGACAGTCCTAAAAATGGCGAGATGCATGATATTTGCATGGGGCATTTTTGGGGAGACGCGGTGGAGTACTCGGCGTACCCATAGAAGGTTTGATAGGTAAATCAAAGAATATTGGCGATAGCGTTGCATTTGGAAGCCCGTGTACGGTTTTTCGCGATCCAAGGAAGAATTCGCTTCAACCAAGGGCAAAAGCATTGAAAAATCTGACGAAACCAAAGGGTACCGCGTGTATCTTCCGAAGGAAAGGCTCGTGATCGTGACGCAGCACGTCAGAAACATCGAGACACTGAATCCGATCCAAAACGAGCAATTCAGAAGGACACAAGAAGTGCAACAAGAGACAACTAACGAGGCGAATGTTTGCGAAGAAAACGGCATGGAAGCAAGAACCGAAGAATACGTACAAGAACAAAATGCTGCGGAATCAGGCGCAAGGATAGTGACAAGAAAAGGTTCACAAGATAAAGTCAACCTGGTTTTTTGCAAGGATCGAAAGGGGTACAAGGAGGCGTTAAACTGCAAGGAAGCGAAACATTGGATAAAAGCGATGGTAGGGGAGATAGAGACGCTTGAGCAAAACGAGACGTGGAAAATCGTTAGAAGGGAGTCTGGTGTGAAACCGCTGCACTCTAAATGAGTGTTTAAAACAAAAATGAATCAGGATGGAAACATTGAACGTTATAAAGCCCGGTTGGTTGCGTGTGGGAACGAACAGGTATACGGAGCGAACTATTACGAAACCTTCTCTGCAGTAATGGATATAACGACAAGCAGAATAATTCTGGCGATGTTAATAATTTGGGAGGTAACCGCTACGCACGGCGACGTGCCGAACGCCTATGTGAAAGCGCCTACGGAAAAGGATATGAGCATATATCTCGAAATACCAGTGGGGATGGAAATTTCGCAGGAAATACTAAATATAAAGGAGGCCAAGGAACAGAAGGAATTGCTGCTCAAATTGGAGGGGCAGCCTGAGTTATTACAGTCGGTTCATCGAGGATTTCGCAGTCTATGCGGCGGTTTGTATGAATTACGGGAGGTGGGTTACCATAAGCTGAGAGAGCAGGATAGGCAAGCGGAGACGCGAGCCGGGTCGGCAATATCAGCCAATGGGATGCCGCCCTTGTCAGATATTTCGGCCAATGAGAAGGCGCCCTTCTCTGCCCCGATAGGCGGCCGGCTGCCGGTTTCCTGCGCGGCCGGCCCGGATGACCACATGACCCGAGCGATGGTAGCCTTTAGCATGTTAAAGGCGAAGATGGCGACTACACCGTAAAAACTGGCCTTGATGGGTTTGTTCAGTTTGTAGGGTAGCCAATCATGATTGCGACTGCCTTTTCCATACGTCTACCTGACACAAAGCCTTGCTGTGTGTCACCGATTAGTAACCCTAAGAAGGTTTATAAACGTAATGCCAGTATTTTCGCAAAAACTTTGTATCCAGTTTGTAGTAACGAAATAGGTCTGTAATCTAGTGCGTCTGCTGAAGCACCTTTTTTTCTCAAAGGTATCACCAGTGCTTGTTGGAATGACCTTGGTGACATTTGTCCTTCAAGTAATCGATTGTATAACTTTGTCAACGTCGGATTTAAAGTTTCGGCAAAATCCTTGAAAAAATCATTGTTTAATCCGTCAGACCCGGCTGCTTTACGTCTTTCCAGTCGCTTATTTGCATTTAAAACTTCACATTCCTCTATCTGGGCCATTAACATGTTATTCTGCTCTGCTGACACCATTCGAGTGGAAGGAATTGTAAATAAATCTGTCATTTTCCGTTGAAGGTCTGATAATAGTACGTCACGATGCTCGACCCCTAGAATTCCTCGCCAAATAAACGCAAATTTATCTGGTATCGTCGTTCCAGGAAGCATATTTGATTTGATAGATACTGTTATCTGTGATACCGTTTGATCTTTTTCGCGCACTGAAGTCTTTTTGTAAAGCCATCGTAAATCTTCCTCTTTCCGATGTAGTCTTCTTCCTTGACGTACTTTATGCGACTTTTGAATTGCCTCTGCTATAGCTGTTACTAGGTGTTTCCGTGTGCGTGCATTACTTCTTAATGAACTTCGAAGTTGACTTACTATTCGTCTTCTACGCCGTGCGGATTTCTTGGCCAGACGGAAAAGAGTTGCCACAATTTTAGCACTCAGTTTGTCCCACTCCGTGTCAACTGAATTTCGACTATTCAATATTGTTCGTAATGCCTCTTCTATCGTATCGTGTGTACTCAATTGAGATGATCCAAAAAAGGGGTAGGTTGAAATATTCTTTTTTTGTCTGTCTCTTTTCTGATAAGTAGAGTTGAACTTGAGCATGGTCTGAATAGACGGGCGGTTCACTGACTTCCAGCCACTGGGTTAATGCTGTTAATCGTTTGGACACATAAAATCGATCAATTCGACTAGCCGAGTTGCCTTTCCAATAAGTAAAGTGCTCACTCGGGTCTAATTTGACTTCACCAGAGATTGATCCTATAAGCGCCCTCGCATCCATTAAATGATATTTTTCCACAGAGACGTTGATTGCTCTCACTCGAGTATGGCGTGAACAATGTTGGTGTGCCATGTTAGAACAAGGCAAAAATAATGGTATTGAAGGGGTGCAAGCTGCATGGTTTGGTGCTTGGGAACAGAGATATTTAGCACTGAAAGCACCAGAACAGCGGACATTAATTATTCACAGCACTCAAGAATGGAATAAATTACGCTGTAATCAATATGGCGGTGTCAAATTAATCCGATTATGTGCTCCAATGAGGAAATCTATATTGGCAAGATACCTGATAAGCGCATATATCTATGCTGAGCAATTCGCAGCTATGGTGGGAGAAGATTATCTTGCGAGTGATTCCATAATGGATTTGTTGAGACGTCACTTTAAGGTACAGACATCTTATGAAGACTATAGTGAAGGATTTAATAGAGTATTGGAAGAAGAAGGATCAGCCTGGACAGACTTACATGAATGGATGAATATCATTGCGGATCACTTCATTGACATCCCTGACTCTCCAAGACATAATTCAGTTAAATCTCAAGGTTCATCTCCCTGTTACTAAGGGCAACGAACAGATAATTGATATAGCCACCCATGATTATTTTGATTTGTCATCGATGGATAGTTACGCGAAATACAGGCTATTACAGGAAATGGAGTTCCAGTCGATAACATCAGAATCACATAATCAAAAGGGGGAGACCTCTCTCACCATTTTGACGCAAAATGTAAGAGGTTTCAAGAAAACAGATATAATTAGATGGTTAACAGCGTGGGGATATATGAAAGAGTCACATCGGCCCCACATTTTTGTACTCCAAGAAACTCATATCAACTCTTCAGAAACAGCCTTAGAATATACAAAGCAATGGAATCGTTTATGGGGAATTTATAGCAGTGACCAAGAACATGCATATTGGAGTATTGGAGATGATAAAACGGGTGGAGTAGCAGTATTATTTCACCCAGAT
>MIQA02000168.1:2057-14575 GCA_001887855.2 Sclerospora graminicola | reverse complement strand
AATACTGTACAGTACTTTGCAGTTTTGTCTTTTCAAGCGGTGGTCACTGATTACGCTGCATGAGTGATCAAGGTAGGAAGGTCGACGACCATGTCTCGTGATCGAAATGAATAGAAAATTAGATGCAGAAAAAAGGGGTGATTACTGATTTGGATTTGTGCCCAACTGCGCTGTGCCAGTATAAACCCACGGAAGCATCACATTGAATTTGTGATCGAGAAACGCACCAGTTTGAACATCATTTCATTATCACATTTTCCAGCAACTACCAAGCCGAGCAAGCTATTTGGCGTTTACAATGAAGACCGTCCGTTTACTCACAGCTTGTCTTCTCGTTGGAATCGCTTCCGCAGAGAATGGAGGCTTTCCGCCGCAACATCCCCCAACTCAAGCGCAGTTGCCACCAAATCTGCACTTAGGTGTCCGCAAATTAGCAGCGCAGGCCACCCCACCGTCCCCCGGCGCTGCTAATTAGTCAGCTTACACTTCGTGTCATGCGATGTTAATGAATAGCAAAGTCGCTACTGCAATTGGAGCTGGATTCTTTCGCTTTTATTGACCTTCCGGACAATCAAGACCCTCGGATAAGCATGACGAAAGCTGCGATTCAGAAGAATAAGAACGGAATAGAATAAATAATTTTGATTCTGTTTTACATGTGTGTAAATGACCTCTCTCTGTGAATGTTTAAAGACTCCGGACACTGCATAGTCAGCACCCCGCATACTAGTGGTGTTCAATCATTTTGACAGCCATTGAAATCGACGGTCCGTCGCTACTAGTACTAGTATCTTTGCTAGGTTACTGTCTTTTGCATCCGTCGGTTTCCCTCAAGCTCATGCCTTGGATGGACATGATGTTGCCAACTTGTTGGTATGCTGTTTCTTCCGCAACTAGCACGGCTTTTTAGCATGTTGACGTCATCCTCTAAAGACGAAGACGACGACTTGATCGGCCACGAATTATCCGACTCGTTGTCCGATTCAGACTTGTTCTCCTCGCTACTCTCTTGGTCTGATTCGTCACTGCTGTCTTCCGCCTTCGACGAGGCTGATGGCGACTTGAGGTGACTGTTGAAAGTGATGCTGCTTTATGCGCACGTCACCTACTGTAATGCGCCGCACGTCACCTTCGTTCATTGCGCGCTTTGATACGGGCGTGCACACTTGGGAGATTCGCATTGGGTTTGTGACCGCAAACTCGAATAGTTTCTTGAAATGGGCTCGCCAAGATGGTCGGGTGACTCGAAGTTAGTCGTAGATGGGGCTGAATTGATTGACATCGTGGTATATAGGACGAAACAACGTGGTACATACGGGAGATGTTATTCGCACCCCCCTATAGGATATTCGGACCCCCCCCTGTACCGTAATACGGGTACAATGTACCGTCCAGACCAGGTGTGTATTGTAAGAAGTCGTAATAAGTGTTACAAAACACCGGAGACGTAATAAGAGTAATTACAATCACCGAACCGCGATTCGATTGATGGCAACAACAGCGCACTTCCGGTAGTAATGAGCTCGAACAAGAGAAATTTGCTAATTGCAGAGATGACAGCGCCCATTATAAAACCGCTCTACGTTCCGACTCAATGACCTTAACGAACGGTAAGAGATACGTGACGGTGTCGACGTCAGCGCGATCGGTGACGGACTGCAGATCGTAGTGCAATTGCTTGAAAGCGCGTATCATGGGTGATTGTGCAGACGCAGGAATCTCCTGTGTAAACCAATCGGCACTGGGGCGTTCACGCGCATCACATTGTGGATCTCGGCTTCATCTTGAGGGAGTACATGCAACACGAGTATGGCTTGATGTAGTAATTCGTGCTCTGTTGTTGGCTGACAACTCTATCAAAAGTACAAAACTGCCCGTCTTCTTCTTCCACGGTGTCATGGGAAACAAAAGCAATGCAGCGCTAGTTGGAGCCAATCTGATAGCTGAAGGCCGCACTTACGTCGCGCTTGATTTCTGTCAAGTTTCGAGTTGTCACGTACCCAAATTTATTGGCAAGATAAGCATACTGGATAGAGCAAACGGGCTGCATTGCAGTCGATAATGGCATGGACGTTGGCAGCAAATGTCTCGCCATACATGAACATTTGGCTTATACAGTCGCACCACTAAGAAAAATACGCATCATTCACAATCACAATAACGTTATAATAAAAAGAAGAATAGGAGATACACATACCTTTGATATTGGCTGTACGGAGGGGGGAGGTGGATGGCGCGGTTGGCTGTCTGCAACTTCTTCATAGATCCTCTTACATGTATTTATTTTTTCTTAATAAATGTCATCGCACCGTGAGACTTATCCTAGTACGAGCTAGGCATTGAATGTGTATTGAGGTACATTGTACCTGTCTTACGGTACAGGGGGGTCCGAATATCCTGTAGGGAGGGTGCTCTCCCGGTCCATACAGTGATCAAATCGAATCGGGCGTTTTGGTCCGACTCATGGAGAGGAGATGTAATACAGCAAAGAAGAGGAGGAAGAAGAGACTGAGTGGAAAAGATGGAGCAATTCAGAACGTTCGCATCGAGTGGTGTCTCGATGCGCTATCGTCACTGTCAAGATGATGCTAACTCAAGCTTCAGACTTTCTTCTCACTACTAGGCAGACTATTGACGCATTCAAGCTTTGAAAGTTGGCGAAAGGGTAAATGCAAAAAAGGCTCTCCGATTGACTTCAGACCTTACGCAGGTGATGGAAATGACTGCCTGGCAACTGACGCGCAGGTGATGGAAATGGCTGCCTGGCAACTGACGCCCACATTGCCTACATCTGGGACATTCTGGCAGCCCACAGGGATGAGCAAACGTCGTCTTTCCTCCGCATTGTCTGGGAAATTAAGACGAGATCTATTGACTGGTATTCAAACATGCTTATGTCCATGTACAAATGTATGTGTATGTTGTATGTTTGAAATGTCGCATTTGCCGATGAGGATTTTGCTGCCTTGATAGGCTTCTTTTCAATCGATTTACCTGCTACCTCGTGCGGCCAAGTTACAGTATGCACGACAAGCTGGAATACATGTATGCCATCACTCATTGCCAGTCAATTGATGTCGACAACACAACGGTGGGCTCAACGAGCTGGACAAGGGATCAACTGGACGATACCATCAAAGACACGTATCAATACTGTACAGTACTTTGCAGTTTTGTCTTTTCAAGCGGTGGTCACTGTTTACGCTGCATGAGTGATCAAGGTAGGAAGGTCGACGACTAGGGCTCAACCCCAAGCCCAACCCGCACCGCACAACCCGCACCCAACCCGCGCTGTTTGGGTTGCGGGTTGACCAGAGCCCAACCTGCAGTCCACACACAACCCACAGTAAGGTAAATTGGAATTTTAGCTTTAACAACCCACAGTTGGGGGGGGCGGTCCGGCGCCCTCTTTTACTACATGTACAAGAAAAAAGAGTGATGCAGCACAGCTCGCACTGAAGCAAGGAAGGACAACGTAACTGCACGGAGCATAATAAAAAAAAAAGACGAAAGATTGCCTCAGGAATAGTGTTGACTACAGAGGTCGGTTGAATATGAGCGTGCATTGGCACTTGGGCGACAAACATTTGTAAATATTCTTCTATGTCGTAGCAAGCAGACGCACTCATCTTGCAGCACAAGGTATTTCACCAAGAGCTCGCTGCCTCAATTAGTAAACCGCAGATTGGACAATTAGCTCAATCTATGACTAGTATAACCTTTATATTCTTCAGCCACCCTCGCAGTTTTTTCATCTCAAACTTTAAGTAGCTTCCCACGCCACCTCCACCTCGTGTAGACGGATGTTAGTAAACCCTCTCATAGTGGAGGAGATAATATTCTACCAGAAGAGAATCCACGCCTTCTGACGAAGTCCTTCCTTGCCAGCAATGTGCAACACACTAACCCAGCCAGCCCGCAACCCAGCCCGCAACCCGCGGGCTGGGCTGCGGGTCGACCTCAACCCGCACCAAACCCCGCGGTTTGAGCCCCTATCGGACGACGAATAGAAATTACTCCTCCCACCGTAATTAGTCTGTGCCAGACTAATTTCGAACCTGAGTTTTGAGCTGTGCCTACCTTAAATAGTCTGTGCCAGACTATTAATGAACACAGACTAATTAAGGGATGTTCGGAAATAGTCTGTGCCAGACTAATTTATAAGGTGGTAATTAGTCTGGGTTAAACGAAGTGTAACACACACCTGTACCATAACGTGAGTACAGCGTACCGTAAAGCCCGTTGTGTCACACACGACCCCTAAATAATCAACGGACAAGAATACGCCATAGCTAACAGTAATATGGAAATAAAGATATTGAAACAGTATCCGGTAAAGAAGTTAGCCGCCATTACTAGACGTTTTAATAAAACTTCTTGCTCCTGAATTTTGCTGGTCTAACGATACAGTTGATATGGAGTAAAACAAAGCTTTTTAATCCTAAATTACTAGGGATTTTGGGTACAGCTAGATCAAATTGAAAATTATCATACTTCGAAGTATTCTCGTCAATTATAAAGCAATAGTGCAGCAAGATAGTTTCTTAGGACAAGTTTTAGTTTAAAAATTCATCTTAGGAGTTATTCTATTCTATAAGCAAGAAGAAAAAGAAAAACGAATCATTATATGCTCTTATTTGCTTGACAATAGGTAGCTAGCTAGCTGGCTGGTATCCAAGCAATCCAGTAAACCGAGGGCCACCAACATGCATAAGCAGTCTGGGCTTTTCCATCTTGAAAAAAAATTTGAAGTCGGATGAACAAGTCATGTTCTACCTAATTGCGTCCACGCGGTTTAAAATACCAGAAAAAAAGCGAATACGGACCTTAAAAAAAAGATTGATGATAGGCTGCCAAGTAATAACAACTTCTGTCACGCCGAGTCATTTTTTACCAGGCTAGTCACAGCTCTAAATGCAGCCTAAAACTATAATTGGTACTAGTACGATTTTATTACCAAAAAACAAGATAAAAAAGTGTTCAGAAATATAATGGTTAATTTTTCTTGACCTGTATTAATCTTTTTTACTATATCTCTACCTCAGCAAGAGCGTCTTCAAAACCATTGATATCAGCGGGATCGATTTGCAGGAAGCCTCCGCCCTCTGTGAAGCTGCTCTGCTTTAGACATCATTTTTACGGTACGTTGTACCTAATGTATGGTACAGGGGGCCAACAGTGCCAGACTAATTAGGAAGTTTTGAGAACTCACTAATTTTTCTTCACCTAAATTAGTCTGTGCCAGACTAATTCCGAGCACAGACTATTTTTGCACACAGACTAATTACGGTGGGAGGAGTAGATGCAGAAAAAAAGGGTGATTACTGATTTGGATTTATGCTCAGCTGTGCTGTGCCAGTTAAAACCCCCGGAAGCATCTCATTGAAGTTAGGTACTGGTTGCTGTTACCGACTGGGGCCCCTCTTTTGGAAAAAAGTGCATTTGCTACCGATTGGACCGAATGTGTATTCGGTAAATGTACAAACTTGCATAATACGTATAGCTGGATACTGACTTGGCAGGAAAGCCAGGGGCCTCTTCAAACCAACCACGTGTCAATACATTCGATGCATATAATTTGAAATTTTTGAATTTAAGCGAAACAGTTGCCAGAATCTCCTAAGTCATTTTCTTCTCATACTAAAATCAAGTTAAAAATTGCTGACTTGCCTCAAGGCAGAGAGAGACTTCACCTGACTCTGTCGCCAATAAAATCAAGTTAAAAATTGCTGACTTGCCTCAAGGCAGAGAGAGGGCTTCACCTGACTTTGTCGCCAATATTGCATGCAGGTAAATAGTTGCCAAAATTCTCTAAGTCATTTTTTTCTTATAGTCAAAGCAAGTTTAAAATTGCTATGTTGACTCAAGGCAGAGGGATGGCTTTACCTGACTCAGTCGCCATCCTCATATCAACAGAACACTTAGCTTAGCAAGTTGCATTATAGTTAGCAATTAAATATGCAAACTTATCGATAAAAAACGATACGCTTCCATTATTTTTTTATCTCGAGTAGAAAACTACAAAAACATCATCAAATATCGATAGCGAAAGTACTGCAAGCTTGCTTGATTCAGCGGGCCAGGATTTTTGCCATGAACGAAAGACTCGGCAGCAACGAGTACGTAAATTCCACAGTTGTAATTATCCAATTGTGCCCCGATTGCTGATTCGAAACGGCGGATGCGGTACTGCGCAGGTCCATTCGTCGTAAGAATTCGGCGGAGTTTATCGTGTGCAAAACGATAGGCCTCCTGCGCATGGCTGGAAGTCATGGGATCGTAAAAATAAATTTCTTGAGTGCTCATGCGCGCAAACACGCAACACCAGTGGTTGCTGCCGGAAAAATAGCATAGTCGGTACCGTCCTTCGAAAGCATCACTCGTATCATTTCATCCACATCATCCACGCCGATAGCACCAGTGAGTGACGGCAAAACTACGACCACGCGGCTATTGTCTTGAAAAAATCTTTCTAAAGCGAAATGAAGAGCGGCGTCGCTCAATTGCATTCGCCCAGCAAAGTCCACAATATTGACCTGAATACGAATAAGTGACTCCAAGTTAGAAAATACCATAAGAAATAAATGACACCAACGTACTTTCTCGGTTTGAAGTTTGATTGATTTTAGCTCTGGTACAATATCCATGTGTTTCGATATCTGGAAAACTTCTTCAAATGATTCACCAATTTTTATATCCACCGAGTCTGCCCAATCGATAGCAAATTCAATCTGTTTTATTCTTTCCGTAAAACGATGTCACGTGCGCATGAGGTTTAAAGTCGAACTGTCGAAAACTCCGATCTCCGGTACTTGGATCGCAACTTGGTTTTCTGCGAGGCCAGGGTTTTCTCTTTGTAGACGAACGATTTGCGAAGCACATTTCGAAAGCATTGACTTCGGTAGAACACGAAACAGGTCTTCTACAGGCATGGGCTTGTTTTTGCTTCGATCATCCAATTTAAACGGACTCGGTTGCTTGGTCTCTTTCTTAATTTCAAACAATCCAAAACGTTCGACAACTTTCTTCGCCGTAGTGAATTTTGCGTCGCTGCACATAATACTCTGCATTGTAGCAAGGCTGACTTGATCGTGGTACATCTGCGAAGCTTTCCTCGCATACTGGGCACTTGCCTTCTGTTTAGCTCGCTTTGCCTTTGATTTTATTTTCGGTCGACCACGTGCTCGTGGTGGACTCGAAATAACAAAGTCGGCACAGCTATCAACATCGTCTTGAGCCTGGACCTGAGTGGCTGGGACATCATCTTCCTCATCATCTTTAGTCGGTATCGCTACAGATTCATCGCTATCTCCATTGTTAGATCCAATCTGTAGCGCAACCGACTCATCCACATTTCCACCCATATCATCATTTGTTTGCGCCACCGACTGAGATCTTTTTCCTCGCACACCTGGAGACGCTTTACCATCCGAGATCTCAATCCCATCTTGACTTGTCAGTTCCGTTGACACATGGGGATCCGTTTCGATGGAAATTGATTGCATTTCCAACGCTAATGCAAGTTCACCGTGTTGTCTCGTTGTCAGCATACATTCAATTTTCTTAAGCGTCTCCAGAGCTGCCCGAAACTCGTTGGTACCGAGCTCACTCAGAGCTTGGCTGATTTTAACGCCGACTTCATTTGCTGCCTTGAACTTACGATTTTGATCCCATGGAGTTTTGGCCCGAGGGGGGATCACGTCTTCATTGAACGCTTCGGCAGGGGCATACTCAATTGTTGGCTCGCTCCGTACCAACGAAATTATCCACCGTGAATAAAAGGTGAGTTGGTATTACTTGCTCAAAATTCAAAGCCTTGCGAATGTAAAATACATGTCGACATGGCAGAAGTCGTGTTGACATAAACAGACACGAGCATTCCCATTTTGTTTTCTCCACGTTATATTCCACATTGGGTTCATCACGTACATCATCACCTGTGATCGTGCTCTAAATGAAATATACGTTCATGATTCCTTCGTAAAATTCATATTTGGCCGCACACGAAATTGCAAACGTGTACTCCTGGTAAATTAATTCGCATGCGTGCTCACTTACTATGTTAGCAACTTGTGTAATTTCTGCGTCGTATGTTGAGTTCCGAAAAACAGACAGTTTGTTTACGCGCCGCAAAAAGTCCTTTTCCACGACACTTTGATAATACATAATCGATCCAATGCAGTCGTCGACGCTGGTAAATGAGTCGACAACATCCTTCAGTTGTCTCCACGATGACTCCAGCCGGTTATTGGTGTTGTTGCCAAGTGTAACAGCGTTCTGGCGAGTATAAGCGCACCACATCTCCTTGCAGTTGTCCCGATTCTTTGTAAAGTAGGCGTCGAATTTATTCTGGGGTATATGACTTGAGTCGGTGGCGCTACCGTCTGGTGAATGACAGGTTTCATTATCGCGATTGGTGGTGTTACCGATCGAAGCGGTGCTGTCTGTTTCCAGGCGAAGTAGATGCTTCATGTACGTCCGGTGCTTTGTATACTCTTGTTCAGTCTTGGCATACACGAGCAACTCCACCAGTCCCTTCAGTCCCTCTTTCTTCCATGCTGTAAATCCATATTCATCAGAAGTAATTTCTTCTCGAAGCCACTTTATGACGTGGAACTGGCACAGTAATATCCGCGCAGAGGGAAGAGCAGCAGACAAAACAGACATTTCGGTAAAAGCTTTATCAATTATTATGCACTGCACCTTGTGCCAGTTCTCGTTGTGGATCTTGAACGTCTCGATAGCAGTTGAAAGCGTTTCGGCACGCTCATTCTGGATTAGGGCGTGCTGCTCATATTGCCCTTTACCGAAAACGCCGTGTGCCATGAAGCTGAATACCTTGTATTTCGAGGAATTAGTTCCATGCGTCGCGTCGATCAGAAAGACCTCTGGAAGGCGAGAGAAAATGTCACGCATGTGTCTCGTCTGGAGCGTGATACATGTGGCAACATTCTAAATCACACAACACTTTTTTTAATACATATATTTCATTTAATACGTTATATTTCAATTGTTACCTTATCTTGTATCCGTTCCGTGAAGATACGTCCTATGTTTCCTGGCTCTTCTTCACAAAAATCTCTCATCCATCCTCGCAATCTGTCCGCTGACGACGTCACTCCTCGCTCGAGCGTCTTCAGTTTCCTTAATAAATTCGTCATGTCCCGGGCGTTTGGTGAGGCATCTGAATTTTCGAGAATGTATTTTCGAATACTTTTCTTTTTCGCTCCAGACTTGCGAAGTAGATCCACTGTATCCAACACTTCTTGGCTCAGCGCCAACCGGTTGGCAGGATACTGTGCGTATGCAATCTGGAAGAGCCGGTGAGAATGCTTCAAGTCGAAATTGGTGACTGCAACAACAAACTTGTTCTTCTCCTGTCGCCATTGCACACACATGTTGATCTACACACAAGAAAATAAAGATACGTACACATTGAACAAATTGTATACAGACATCTTGCAATAATAACACGAACACGTACCCTTGCCCCACATCCCATGGACCTTACTTCTTGCCGCAGTCGTTTGCCAGATCCTCGGGACTTGTACTCTCCAGCGTGTGTCCATTCTAGCGTGGGGCGTACGCCTTCCACTACTTCTGAATTTTAGCATTCGATTTGGTGGCCCCAATACGCCTGTTTCTTTCTTCAACAGAAGTTGAGGAGCGCAAACGAAAGTGCTACAGCATATATGTTGAATTACATATAAATAAAGACATTAGAAACTTGTTCCCACCTGACATGATCAAACAAACAGTAAATATGTTAGAAAGACATCAATAAAGTCAATACCAATAAAAATAAAGACATTAGAAGTTTGTTCGCACCTGACATGTAAAACAAACAGTAAATATGTTAGAAAGACATCAATAAAGCCAATATCAATATAAATAATGACAATAGAAGTTTGTTCGCACCTGCCAATATAAAACAAAGAGAAAATATGTTAGGAAGACATCAATAAAGGCAATATCAACATAAACAAAGACAGTAGAAGTTTGTTCGCACCTAGAAAGGGTAAAAGAAATACATCAGATATTAGTATGAGCATCAATAAAAGTAATTATGCAATCCTTCGCACCTGATATGATCGCGCTTCATATACAGTCATATATTCGTTTACTTCATCCCAACTTGAAAATTCTCTTTCTTCGAGCGGAGGTCCAACTGCTGCTTCCTTGTCTCTGTCGTCACTTCTCTGCTCCGTCTTGCGGCTCCTGCCTCCCCCCCTCCCCCTTCTCCGTCTTGCGGCTCCTGCCTCCCCCCTCCCCCTTGTCGTCATCATAGCTGCTTCCACTCGAACCACAACGGCCCCTGTCGTCGTCCTCAAAGCTGCTGTCCCCGCTGCCAGACGTCTTCTTGGGGGAGGGTTTCCGGGTACGCTTACGTGCCATTTTTCGCGCCGAAAATCTTTTTGGTTTTATTTAAAATTTTAAATGTGTGGTGGAAGTATACTATACACCGTGCCGCTCGCCGGTTAGGGGGCTGTGTAGAGTCAGGCGGTTGGAGAACATTCCTCGAACATTCTTTTTTTCGTCCAATTGCAATCGGTGACTGTAACATCTCTTGCGTTAATTCAAAGAACGCGCCACCTAAAGACGGGATGCATTGTATAAACAAGTGTATACCATGCGTATAGTTCTAGAACAGGTTTGTTTCAACACGATCTGATTTTTTTTTCAATATGATAATCAATGTCGCATATTTTGCGATTTTACAGCCCAATAGAATCACATATTGCAGAAGGTTCTCACAGGGGTATCTTTGGCGACGATTTGTCACGGGGTTCGACAAGCGGGGGTAGCTTTATTATTTGGCGAGAAACACGCTTTTCAAGTGGATGAAGGCTCATGAAGGTGTCGTCGCGTCGTCTACAGTATAGCATGTTTAGTACCAGCAAGAAGAAACGCCCTAATGGTTTTTCGCCTATCCGTGTTATTAAAAAGGGTACGTCACGTAAAGTGGCTTCCTCTACGATTGACCTGAGCCTTGACATTGTCTGTTTGTCTTTCTTGTCTCTCTGTAGACCAAGTTTATGGCGCTCGCCAGTTCTTCAGCGCATTGATAAAGATTGACCGCTTTGCGAATGTAATAAAGTCGTTTGTATTATTCACGTAGATTCATACAGTAATGTACACACGCGTCTTATGCTGATCGAGGTCACTCACACCATGATTAAGCAAGTCATAAGTTATTCTCTGCACAAACGCTCATAGAATGTTACATTATGACGGCGTGGTCGCCGAATACAGCACAACCCCACTGCTGCTTGACACGTCGTTGAGCACATTATACAGTGTGCTGCAATGGTGTGTTACACCTAACCCCTTAACAGACGGTATCTTCGTCATTTTGAAAAATGTTACGGTTGTTTTGAATCGAAACTTTTGGCCTGTATACAGCCCATTTTTTGTACTGGTTGTTTTGAATTAAGCAATTGGGAAGAACGACCGGTAAAAGGTGTAGTTTAGCTTGCTGTATGCATATGCACTGTCATCGCCGCAACTACATTAGTACAGTACATGATAA
Source organism: Sclerospora graminicola (assembly GCA_001887855.2). Taxonomy (NCBI): domain Eukaryota; phylum Oomycota; class Peronosporomycetes; order Peronosporales; family Peronosporaceae; genus Sclerospora; species Sclerospora graminicola. The sequence goes on along the minus strand of MIQA02000168.1, from coordinate 3,045 downwards.
AAGAATGCGATAGTTTAAGGAAGCGACGTGATGGCCATGGTTGCGTCCGAGAGCTTTAGTAATAGTGATTATGAATATGAGGTCACTATTTCCTTCAAATAATGACTACCGTGAAGGGGTATGCAGTATTGGTACAGGTAGTCATTAATATCAGTAGTATCACCGGTACTAACGCACCACTTCAATGTAGGTACCGTAAAACACAAGTTACATGTCGCCTGATGTTAATTGTCGCCTAGAGATTTAGCCAATCAATGGACAGTACACTCATCGCTTTTTGATACAAAAATCCTTTGAAGGGTTAGGAAAACGAGTACCGTACTGAATCACCGATGCGACATCTAACTTGTGTTCTACGGTACCGTATAACCGGTGTAATATCTGACAGGCGGGAAACAGCAGCAGGTGAAAGACTAACCAGCAGCAAGTGAGGCAGCAACTACTAAAATGGACATACGTACTCTTAACTATTCGGGCTTTTTGTACGCAGGTGCTTGCGTCAAACAGCCGGACTGCCGAAGAGTGGTCTATATTTCAGATGGCTTTTATTGTCAGATCGGACATTGAAACTGTGACTGTGAGCCTGTTAGGCAAGACGGCTAACCAGATTTCGACCAGACTGATCTCTGGATTGATCTACGCGTCTGGCACATATCAAGGCATCTTATTCCTACACTGTCGTCGGGAACGTTCTCTACCTCCACTGTCTCGTAAGTTCTCAATTTTCACAAAATTTGGCGAGTTGTTCATTGTGTTTTAGGTTTATGTTGACAGTCGAGGATCTTCAAGCCCACGTGGCCACGACCGCGAGGGAAGACGTGTAATGGGGTACCATTACATAAGTGATATTTAAGCTGAAATATCACAGTTCAATTTTAGACTTACTGTCTGAAATGCGAATAGTGGATTATAAGTTGTTATAATACACCCTGAGAACCGATTCTGATATAATTATCGAATCTAACAAGAGATCTAATAATAAGAGTAT
>MIQA02000167.1:0-83671 GCA_001887855.2 Sclerospora graminicola | reverse complement strand
ATACTGTTCCTCCTCAGACTCGCCCCCAGATCGCTGATACTCCTCTTCCGAGCTTGTCGCGTCTGACTCTCGGGCGACCATGCGGACGGCTCGGGCCGTCCTGGTAGATGGCGGCCGGCCTCCTTGATCCGCGTTGAATCGGGACTTGAAACGGCCGGTTCCGACTGCCGCCTTGGGGCCTCGCTTCTTCGCCCTTAGGTACGTGCGTAACGTCAATTCCAGCTCCGTCGTATTCTTCAACCGCAGTAACGCCAGCTGGTCTGCCAGCTCCCGATCGTCCAACGTGCTGATGAAATGTTCCACATGTTCACGGGCGGCTTCCGACCGGCTGGCATTTTCTTTAACGGGGATATCCGCCCTTATGCCAGCGACATTTAAGCGATGGAGATACTCCAGGGGGGTCTCATCCGCTCGCTTCTTGGTGTGGAAATATTGTCGCGCCGCTGACGTTCCAGATCCGCAGTATTGTTCCTCGAACGCACCGGCCAATCCCCTCCAATTTCCTCGGGTTTCCCGGCTGAGCTGTTGGATCCAGTTTTTCGCTGGACCTTTCATCAAATCCCCGAAGATCAGGCATTTCTCATAGTCCAACGTCCGGTCTCTGAGAAATGCCGACTTCGTCTTGCTCAGCCATCCTCGGGCTTGGTCCTCGTCCGTGTCGCGTCCGGTGAAGTCTTTCAACTCGGACGTGGCCGACATTCGCACCCTCGTGATCGCTCCTGAATCTGCATCAAACGCTTGGGCCGAAGCCATATGGGCTCGGCGGGCCATCCCCAGATCCAAGTCATCCGGATCGTAATGGTACTTGGCCGACTTGACGGATTCCATATCCACATCGCTGAGAGACAGCTTCCTATTCGTTGGCCGACGTCCGGTCCGGCGACCTGTCTGGCGGCTCGGCAGGGCGGCATGGGGTTCACTCTGCTTGGACTGCACCGACTCCATGTCTTCGTCACTCGGCTCCCTCGCATAGTACTGGACTGGCTCGGACGCCTGAGTTCCACGACGAGCCGGCTGGTCCGGTGACTTCGGACTGCCGCGGCTGGCACTCAACCGACCTTGCTCTTCAAGTATCGTTCCATCATCGCCAAAAACATGTTTTGCAGGTGATCCGGCACCTGAGGGGCGACTTGGGGGGCGACTTGAGGGGCGGCTTGAGTGGCGGCCGGGCTGCCAGATTGACATTCCTTCTTGATCTGCCCATCCGCGTCTTCGTCTTCCTCCTTCGGTTCTGGATCCGCCGTCGCCGTCCGCCAGGCCTGTACGCTGTACTGGCCGGCGTTCTTCCGCTCGGGCGTACCCGGATCCTCACGTCCTTCAAGCCTCATGGCCGTCGCCACACGCGCTGCTCCCCTTGGGCCAAGCGTCATGCGGGTGATACCCACCGATGAATCAGATGAGTCCGCTTCCGAAGGGGCAGACTCGTACTGCGAAGAGCCTGAGTGTATACCGGCTGGTTTGCTTGTCGCCGGCGGCGTGGACGGCGCCACTCCCGTCGTAGCTGTCATCTTTTTCGACGGCGGCGAGCAACCCACTAGCGGTACCAAGTGGTCGTGCAGGGCGCTGGACGCCTCCTTCAACTTGTCCATCTTCAGATCAAAAAACTCGTTCGGATCAAACACGCCGGTGTTAATGCCGGCTTGTTTGAGTTGATCGAATAGTCCTCTAATAAGGGACACGTGGCCGTCTGAGAGAGTTGGGGAGAGACGGGACCTTTCAATCCGCCTATGATCTTCGGCCGTGTTATTTTTAGTACCTTATCCGTCCGCAAGAATTGCCCCAACTCGTGAAGATGGAAAGCACGCTCCAAATCTATATCCGTCGATAGGCCGTCCTGCTTCTCTTCTTCCTCTTCGAAACGCGGTTTATCTTTGTGGGTCGGATAATCCAATTCCTGCCAATCCGGCCTCTTTAGGGGTAGGGGGGCCAGATCGCGACTTGGTCCCGATTCGGCCGGCTTCCCACTCCAGTCGTATCCGACTTCTGCTTTTTCTTCCTTAATTTTTTCTTTTATATCCATAATATGCATTTGTTCGTTAGGATCATGGTCGGAACCATGATCCTTCCTCGGACTATGGCGACTTGCACCATAGTCCAATCCGGCTCCATCCGTGTAGCGGCCGGCACGACAGTAAGTAGTACCGTAATCCGCCCCCGGCGGAGCCTCTAGGGGAGTAACTTCTTCTTTAATGTCAACCTCGAACTCCCCCAATCCGAGGCGACCATCGCATCCTCCCATCTTCAGCAGCATTGGGGGCGATATGCCTTCCCCCAATGCACCCGACACAACATCGTCAACAAATTTGACAGGTTTAGGTCTTTCACCCGCTAGGGACTCGCGGTGATATCCAGGGTCACCAAGAGATCCGGGCACGCGCACCATTGTGGTGTAGTCGCTCTCAGAAAATCTTCCTGAGACGCAAACACCCACGGGGGTCCCAGACGACTGACTATCGGAGGGGGTACTCCGTCCATCCGAGTCATGATCCGATCCGGCATCCGGCCAGCTAGATCGGTCACTTCCATCCGCTTGATCGTGACTGCTCGGATGTTGCATGTTGAAAGCTCACCTTGTGTACCCGTCAGTACTGGGTGGTTTACTCTCCTGGTGGACCCTAGGGCGAAAAGTGTAAATCCGTCCAATAGGGAGATGAGGGTTAGGACTAGGGGTAGCTCCTGGGCGGAAATCGTCACCGGGGAGCTCGTTGGCAATACACTTGAACTTTGTATAGTTCCGGCTGGGCCGAGAATAGTCGATCGGCCAGCAAAACCAATAAGACACTTGAAGTTTGTATAGTGCCGGCTGGACCGAGAATAATCAATCGGCCAGCTAAACCAATAACAATGAAGGGCGAGTCCAAATGTGTATGTAAGGTAGATATAACTCCACACTCTTCCACAGAAGGCCAAAATGTCACCACTTCCCAATACTTAATACCGTGTTAAAAACACGGGCGACTTGAGGTAAGTATACGAAGTCGCCGCGACTCCCGGTCAGGGGACTTCCGGTGGGTTAACTTAACCTTCCCCGGGCAAACCAATAACAGCAAGAGGGGACCTTGTTAGCCCTCTGCTGCGAACCAATGAAAGCGACTTGTGTCTAAGAAAGCGAAACGTATACTGATTTATCCTATATCCAATACTCCCTTTTGTGTAACCTACCCCAAATAACACGGCTGACCAGTCATGTGCCTTACCCCAAGTAACCCGGCTAACTCCGACTTTGCGTACCAACCCGGCCGGTACACCGAACCCATCTGGTACCAGTCCGAATGGTACATTGTACCCGGCCGGCTCGGCCGGATGGCCATTCATCCGAGCCCCTTGGCCGCTGACGCTAGCAATTCCTCGGCAGCTTCTCATACGATCCGGGTGCCTCCTTCATCCACTAGAACAATCATCTTCTTTCAGGCTCCTTTCACTCATACTTTCTGAATTAGCCCGTCGCCGATCTGCCACCCGGCCGTCCAACATCCGTGGCCTTCCCGTCCGCTTAGCCCGCCTGTTCGACTATCCACGCCCCTTGTCATGTCCGCCAGCCTGATTTCCAGCCGGGCGCCGCCCGGCCGCTCGCAGGTGCGCCTGGCAGCTCCCAGACCGCGTCTTCTTATTGACCGGTCCGGGCATCCGGCTAAGGGTGACATTTCAGCCAATCCGGTGCGGGCATCCATCATCATTAGTCCGTTAATTTCTGGAGCACTTCACCACATTATACCTTGAAACAAGCAGTCTCGGTACGTACACTCGATTATCTAACCATTGTCGACAATAGATGTCAGTTGGTAGTAGTTGGAAGCTACCATGGAACCTGGGAGATACTGTATCATTCCAAGCATGTACATGCGAATGGTAAGTCTTCGAACAGCTTTGGAGGCTAAAACTGTGCTAAGCTTACGTCTGTCCTTCTCTTTGAACAGGATCAAGTGACTGGAAACCTCAACGTTGGCAACTTTTGGCTCTCGGTCTATTCGAATCAACGTACGTTTCGATTAGAAGAAGGAAAAAAATCGTCGGAGAAGAAGAAGGCGATGAAGACAGTCAGAGTTCTAGCGAACCCTCCCGAAAAGCTTCCCGAATTCAAGCCAGGTTTCCAAATGAGACTCGGAGATCGAGCACCGCGTTACGCAACAATTCAGTCTGGAATCCAACGACAAACGCAGCAATTGCAGCGGAAAAGCGACGAAAGTATGAAACCAACAAGGAAGAATTGATACGACAAGCGACAGTTGCTGCCATTGGTTTTCGAGACTTACGAGCTGAGTTTGGGAAAACGGCCAAACTTTCCAAAGCCGAGTGTCGCTCCAAGCTCCAGAAACTTGGTTTTCGTGTTGCCAATTGGAACGATGAGAAACTCGCGACTTTATTCAATGGAATCGACGCAGAGCAAAGTACCGACATGATCGTGATGGATTGCATCTTGACGTTATTCACTCCCAATGTCATGGAAGAGAAAATGGCTTGTGAGTGTCTAGATTTGGAACAAGAAGAGACGAAACTCGATCGTATTCATCGAGAAGGGATCTTGGAAATTGAATTGTATGGCACGACTTGTCTCCCTTTGTCGAGAAAACGAAAATCGTCAATACAACGAACGATTCCAATCTTTGCTCCTTGCTTTTCCACGACTCAATGGTCCCATTCGACAAAGGATTACATGGGAAATTTTAGAAAAAGACCCAAAACTTGGTTCGCAGCTTCATCCCTTTGCTCGAAACTCAGACTTGTTGAGGCAATCTCCCTACACAGTTCCTATGAAACAGCACGAAGGATCAAGACGATAGCAAAGCATGTCAACGCCTGTGGCTGAATTCTACGAGCAGCTGGAAAATGTGTACACTCTTCGGACAAAATCGCATGGTTGATTTCCTGGAAGAAGTGGGGACTGGAAGTAGCTTCCAAAGAGCTGAGAGCTTCCCCTCTTTTGCTGCATTGCCACCTATTACTATACCCGGTTGGACAAGCAGCAATCCGCCAGTAAATGCTGAAAAGCTTCATCGAACTAGTCGATTGCAAGATCTGGAAACCAAGCGCTCAGCTAAAGTTGGCTACTTACTTGTTCAAAAACAACAAGCGCTCGATGATGCCTTGAAAACTGCGCGTCTCCCTCGTTTACTTGGTGGACGAAAGAGTGGCTCGAGCTATATCCATTGTATTGACTGTGGTGATCGAGTGCTTGTCAGTGGGCGAGCAAACAGAAAGACACGAGTTGACGATGCCTCGAATCCCAGCTTTACCTGCTCTGGAGCCAATTGTATCAATGTTTTCACCAATGCTACGTTTTCCTCCCAAAGAGACACAAAACGTGTGAGGATTGTCATCAACATGAAAATTCGCCCCTGGAAACGTTGGGAGCAACTACGCATGGTTTTGATTGAAAAATGGGCGTTGTCAACTCCTCTTGTTATGTTCCGGTTCCATAACAACATAAATCAATCGATGTAGTAACCCCGGGCAGTACACAGCTGGTTGCAAGAAAATGACCATTTTCGTCCGGCGCAACACTATCAACCATTTCTACAAAGACATCTGCTGCTGCTGCAATCCTATGCGACTCTGTATATTATGAAGAAAACGTATGCGAATGACTTGAAAAAAGACAAAGCCCAAACGACACGGATAAAGACGGTCTCGATTGGGTTGGATAACATAAAGCTGCGAGGTATATGTTCTAAAGCCATTTTAGCTCAATTGGGACGTACCGAAAATCACAGGCTGCGCTTGGTGTTTTCTTTCGCACAAGTCCCCAATGTTACGTGAGGGTCTGCTTAGATACCCATCTCCGTGGTGTCCGTCTCGGCTATGCTCGTCAGTAATCTCAATGATTGCAACGAATCTGTGTGCTGTACGATATTCGCTGACGGACCTCGCTGTGTCAGTGGGTGAGAAGTAGGTGATGGAGATTGCACAGCAAAAGTCGAGTTCTCATATCCTCTGTCCCTACGATTGAGTGTTGCCTCTTGCAGCAGTGTAGAGATCCGTTTACGCCGCCGATACGAAAAGTAAGCCTTTGATTCATCGAAGTCAGCATCCATTCGGAACAGGTCGAACTTCATTTGCTCCTCCATGAGGTCATTCTTTCTTTGCATCTGTGCAATCAGTGCGTCACCACGCTCTTTTGTTTGGGCCAGTAGTTGCTTAATCAGTTTGTTGTCTTGCTCAGTTCCCTTTACCTCTATTTTGGCTTGCTTTTGTCCAGCAGGACGCCCACGCTCAGGGCTCGCACCTGAAGTAGAGTCGCTTACCAGGTCATTCAATTTGGAGGTCGCTCGAACACTTGGAATCTTTGGAGAACTGCTGCAACTCAAGAACTTGGCACCTTGCGTAATATCTGCCAGCACCCGTAGAATGAAAATTCCCCACCTTGCTGCTCCTTGAACACGATATGAGCGTCAGATAGAATGTCTTCCTGGCTCTTCCCGGACTCATGACGAGCCTCTATGAGAGTCACACACCCAACAAATTTGGCTACATCATGCGAGATCGTAAGCCATCGATTTCTGAGTGCCTGGTCTGAACGAGGTTCTGAACCAAGCCCAACATGAGCGCATTCAAGCGATGTAACAAAGCGCGCGTTGATTGTGCTCCAGAATGTTATCGACTTCTGCTCAACTCCAATAATAGGGTCCTCCGATACTTGCACATACGCGCGCACGAGCGCTTCATCCTCGGGCGGGCTCCACTTGCGTCCCCGTCCCATACTTCAAATGTTTGTGTGAAATGTCACTAGGGACGATTTTTGGTGTCATAAATTTTGTATTGAAATCTACAGTACGCGAATAGATCTGCTGTTCTATTCTGGCTCCGAATAGCACAGGCCGGCGTATTTTCTGGCTTAGAATAGCAATAGCGCAACGACTGGCTAGCAGAAGTGCGCTATCTGCGATAAATGTTTTATTAATATAATAGCAATAGCACACCGACTGGAGATGCTCTCAGAGTTCCGCTCCCAGTCATCGTGTGCTATTCTAATAAACACCATGTTAGAGCATATGCCTACCTCATAGAAAAGATGTATCTTACGAACGACTTGAAACACAATATGATGCCAACACCTGAAGAAAAAAACATCACCGCGATGTTTACAGCACTGATTCAAGTGGAAGTGACAAAAGGAAACGCTTGGTCGTCACCGACGCCGTTACCACCATCGACATGACTAAAAGATTCAAGTTCGACGTTCTCCGATGGTTCTGATGAAAGTATCAGGAAGAAACAACGGCGTCGGCGCCACCGACGCCGACACAGTTCTAGTGAAGACGAAGAAGACGAGGACATCAACTACAAACGTCACCCCAGACGTGACAAATAGCATCAGGGTAGTGGTGGTAACGAGGGATCTCGATCTTGAGTGAACACAACTACAAATCCCTTCAATTCATTAAAACAAATACCCTAGTTCTCTTTAAACATGAATCACTATGCAACAGCTACACCAAGTCTCACCATAACCAGCGCAGGCCACAAAAATACAATTACTCCAGATGAAATCAAGATTGCTTCGGTACATTACGTGCATTGCATTTAGAGCAAATCGCAAAACCAGCACTAATCAAAGTTTACTTTTGAAAAGCAGCTCCTGTCGCAAAACAAGCACCAACAAAAAGACGAATAGTGTGGTCCACTACATTTCGAACAAAATTTGTCTGGCAGGGGATTTATCGACGCAACTAATTCTACGATTAAAATACATCATGGCGATAGAAAACGCGACGGAGAGAGCCACTATAGACCTTGCCGCTGTACGTGCGTGAATTGGCTACTGGTGCAGTTGTGTGAGTATTTTCTTGGTTTTTGTAGTGCTCACTTATATAATGATGTTGTGGGTATGAAAAGGATAATACAAGTACCAGATGGGTAAGCTGCTTCTATTGTGGGGTTTAGTAGGACCTGGCTGTAACTATTATCTGTTGATTCTTGTAGGATTATATGTGCCGCGTGGTTTTCTTCCTCGTCGAAAGAAGTGGGTTGGGTCTGACAAGTGTTTATTGCGACGCTGATTCTGTCGTGTATGACGTCTGTCGTCTATCTCATTCCTAAAAGTCCCTCGTGGGTCTATATGTGGCAAGGAAAGGAAGCTTGTGAACGATGTTTGGGGCTCTGCCGACGGAAAGAAGGCGTGGAAAAGGAGCTCAAGTTGTTGCAGGACGACGAATTGGACGTCCAGGGGAGAGGGGAGAGAGTGCTAAAATATACGATGGGAGTGACCTTGATGAGCGTGAGTGGATTATTGTACGGATGTGCCAACATGTACTTGTCGGACTCGCTTCGAAATTTGGACGATGGGTCGAGCATGTTTGTGAATTGTATTGGAATGCAATTTATTGGTGGCCTCGTGTCGTTTTTTTTCATTTTGAATCGGATTACTCGTCAACGAATTCTAATTTGTACGTTGATACCGGTGGGAACATTGGTGGGACTCTTGCCGCGTGAGTGCAAAAACGACATTTATCACGGGGCCTGGTCGCTTGTTGATGCTTGAGATTGTGGGCTTGGTGCTTTATTTCTTTGCTGGAATGGGCTTGACGTCGATCCCCTGGGTCTCGTGTGTTGGTTTTTTATGTACGAAGCATCGGGCGGTGTACGTACCCTTGTACTTTGGATTGTTTTTCCTCTTGCCACTGGGGGGTACGTACATTTGGTCGACCAGTGGTTTGACCGACCATGCGTACATTTATCTCTTTGCGTTCACGGGCGCGTGTGCCGTGGCCTTGGGCCTTGTGATGCTCATGGGAACGCGAAAGAATGGCATGATTTGTACCAAGAGCGAGAGAGAAGCAGAACGTGAGTGTTTGCGACGCCTTCGGACGTCCCGACGAACTGCACGCACGCCCGCCCGCCCGGAAGTGCCCGATCAAAAAAATTCAGTCGTTCCCGCGCGAAATCGCATTCGAATTATCAAATGTACGAATCGCCTGGAGGCAGTATCCCATAGATGAACGCACGCGTAGAGGGAAGCGATTGATTGCTTATATATCAAGACACTTAAAAACATTTATATTTTTTGCTAAATGCTGCCTTCTCTTATTGTCCAAATTTGATGCGACACACACGAAGAAGAGATTAAGATTGCTCTGACAAAAAAACTGTAGAACTGAGGCTAGAAGAGTAGCTAGTAGATAATATTACTGGAGGTGAGTTAAACTGAGCTTTACATGACGTTTCTTGTTTCTTATGTTTGCGGCACTATCTCATCGTGGGTTGATATATCCGTTGACAATTAATTTCATCTAAAACCTTATACGTTTGGTGGGTGTCCGAAGTGAGAGTCCATAGTGTATATTTTAATCGTAGAATTAGTTGCGTCGCTAATTGTTAAATGTAGCGGACCACACTATTCGTCTTTTTGTTGGTAATTGTTTTGCGACAGGTGCTGCTATTCAAAAGTAATACTTTGACTTGTGCTGGTTTTGCGATTTGCTCTTGCATTTATTTCTCCCCTATAGTCTTTTCAAAATGTCGCAAAAGGCGATTATTGGTCATTACAGATAAGTTGGATTTTGTATTGAATTCTACAGTAAACGCATAGATCTGCTGTTCTATTTTGGTCCCGAATAGCACAGAGCGGCGTATTTTATGGCTTAAAATAGCAATAGCGCAACGACTGGCTACGATGTTATCTTGGGCATCCCTTGGGTTTCCAAGTATCAACCAACGATTGACTGGGTTAACCTGTCGATCGACTGCGGCGGCCTCACAGGATCTGATCACCCTGTGAGTAATCCGGCCGTATCTAACGATACAACCGCAGAGTCAGACAGTCTGGTGGGTAGCAATGGCACCACCAGGTCTGATCTGACACTATCAGCGGATGGTACACCCGCTGATAAGAGTCAAGAGGGACTAGCACACGCAACGGAAGAGTCATTGCGTGTCGGTAACGTGTGCAACACGGGTGACAAGCATCCCCGTGTTGAAGTAACCACGACCGATGACGGTCGTGGTGCAGAGAATTTACCCACGGTGGGAAACACCCACCGTGAAGACGACGGTACCGACACGGGTGTAAGTGACTTCCGTGTCGAAGACGAAGAGCCCACGACTGAAAGCAGTCGTGAGTGAGATAACCCCATAGTTGACAGTGATCACCATGTTGACGATGCCTTGAGCACGAGTGATAACAATCACCGTGCTGCAGAACAGGCAACAGATCAGACGAGTGCGTCTGATCATACCATCGTGTCCGCCGAGACGATAAACGTCTTGACGCAGACAGAGACTGGATTAGCTACCCAGTCTCTAACTTTAGACAACCCTCCGAACATAAGTTCGATGGTAATGGCACTTCCAGCCTTGAGCTGGAAGAATTTCGTAAAGAACTTGCGCGATGATCAGATCGATCAGATCTGTGTCATCGTCGCAACAGACGATGTTGTGGATATTCGTTCACGAATATCCACATTGCAGGCAAAAGACATTGGGAACGAGACCGTTCCCAATGAACAAACCAAAGTTCAGCGCTTTGAAGCGCAGAGCTGGGAGTCGCTTCATGCGACTTCCCCACACTACAATGTACTATGGGAATACGCTGACGTATGCCCAGAAGGAGTACCTTGTGAGCTCTCTAAGGATACGGAAATTAGGCACAAAGTACTGTGTCACGCGGCAATGGCCATTGTCACGTGACCAAGTTAAAGCGATCGATGAGTTCTCCGAAACTCGTCGTAAGGCGGGACATATGCGGAAGTCTACCTCACCGCACTCCAGTCCCACCTGTTGCGTTAAAAAACCCACTGATGGGTGGAGAATCGTTCACCCTTTTGATAAGCTGAACGCAGCCACGGTACCGGCGCAGACGCCGATACCGCGGAAAGATGTCATCATAGATGGCATGAGCGGGAGCAACGTTTTCAGTGATCTCGATACAAGGGATGGGTTTTACCAAATCCTTATGCGTGAGAAGGATATCACTCTCACAGAAGTAAGCACTCCAAGCGGCATGCTTTGGGAGTACCACAAGGGATTCGAAACGCCCCTGCCACCTTCAATAGATGCGTCACGCATCTATTGCGCCCGGTGCGAAAATTCGCACCGAGCTACTTTTGACGACGTGTTCATCCACAGCAAGGCTGAACACGGTAAAAGTGATGTAGATGTTCACAAAGAACATCTACGTCAGGTGTTAGAGCTTATGCGTAAGCATAAGCTCTATGCAAATCTAAAGAAGTGCACCTTTGGTGCACCTGAAATACCCGTTCTTGGCTGCTTTGTGGGCAAGAACGGAGTGCGCCCAGATCCGGAGAAACCCAGGGTGATTGTTGAATGGCCTACGCCAAACAATGTCAAGGAACTTCGGAAGTTCCTTGGGTTGGCGACATACTTGCACAAGTACTCGTGCAATTATGCCGGGTTAATCCGACCTCTTTCTCAATTACTTAAGAAAGATGTCGAATGGCACTGGGATGCCCAGTGCCAAGACGCCTTTGATGCAGTCAAACGGAGCTTGACTGAAGCGCCTGTCTTGGCTATAGCCCATAACGAGCGACCGTTTGACGTCGTTTGCAACGCGAGCGATTTCGCAAACTGCTGTGCCTTGGTGCAGCGCGATCACGATGATCGTGATCGCGTAATCTTTTATCAATCTTGTCAGCTGCGCCCAGCCGAGCGCAACTATCCAGTGCATGGCAAGGAACTCTTTGCCATAAAGTATGCACTAGCAAAGTTTCGGATCTATCTCTTAAGAGATAGACCGTTTGTGGTTTGCACGGACCCGGCGTCGTTACGCACGGCCGTGAACTCACCACACATTTCTCAAAGAATGGCACGATGGCTGTCATTCTTTGTATAACTTTACGGTTGAATACAAACCCGGAAAGTTGAACGTGATAGCGGATGCACTATCACGACGCCCCGATTACGAGACGAAACCGTCTGTAACGGAGGCAATCAGTGCAAACGCAATACGTTGCACTGCTCTGTCGTCGTCACTCGTACGACAGGTACGACAAGCGTACAAAACAGACGAGGAAACCCGTCTGCTGATTGATTACTTAAGTAATCAATCTGATCGGAAGCGCGAGGAACTTCCAGAGTTCCTTCGCACTTGCGTGCATCGTTATCGATTGCACGATGGTCTGTTGCTTTACAGCACAGACCAAGATGATGTTAGTCGCATCGTCGTTCCAAACGACGATGATCTCAAACATCAAATTTTGTTTGAGTACCATGATGCACCGATTTCGGGGCATCAAGGTCGAGAGAAGACGTATGCTTCTCTCGCCCGGGATTTCTACTGGCGTATGCAGTATAAATGGGTATGCAAGTACGTACGCGCTTGCGAGATTTGTCAGCGCGTTAAGCCTGCGTATTCTGGGCAGGCTCCCCTCCAATCTCTGCCGGTTCCGACAGAGTGTTGGACGTCCATTTCCATGGATTTTATCTTTGGTCTTCCGGCTGATCATAGTCGGAAGACTGGAATAGTGGTCTTTGTAGACCGCTTCAGCAAGATGGTTCATTTTGCTGCAGTGTCAGCGAATGTCACTGCTGCGCAAACGGCGCGGATATTCGTTGACACGGTATTCCGTTTACACGGAATGCCGGAAAACATAGTCTCGGATCGAGATCCGAGATTCGCAGGACGTTTCTGGCAATAAACGTTCTCCTTGTTAGGAACGCAGTTGAAGATGTCAACTGCGGACCATCCGGAAACGGATGGGCAAACTGAACGCGTTAACCGCGTTCTCGGAGACATGCTGCGTTCATACGCGCATGCCTTCGAGCAGTGGAGTGACTTTCTGCCACTCACTGAGTTTGCAATAAATAACTCGGTGCATGCTTCCACGAAGCATACACCGTTCTCTACGTGAATGCCTTAAGGCATCCACGAACCCCAGTTTTACTTGGCGGTACGCCCAATCTAAGTGGGGGAAGGACCTGCTCAATTTTTGAGCGGGTCGATGCGCAAGTTGCAACCGCAACTTGCGAAGAGATAAACGAGTCTTCTACTGTTGACACAGTAGAAACTCAAGCAGCTTCAGATACTGAAGCTGCCTATGCAGAATATGTGTCTGCAGCAATGGCTGCAGACGAAGAAGACAGTCCATCTACTGCTAATAAAGCAGTAGATGAAATCGTATTACAGCTTGGCGCTGTAATACGCTATTTGCTTCTGCTTTTGACAAGCAGAAGCAGAATGCAGATAAAAACGGAAGGAAAAACACAAATTCCTTTCAAAAAGGTGAATTAGTATTATTATCAACAAATAATGTGCCTACACATGCAATTAGCAACTTCCCTACACGGAAGTTGCTCCCTAAATTCATTGGACCCTGTAAGGTCGAAAGCGTTAAGGGGAATGCCTATACATTAGACATTCCCGCGGCCATGCGCCTACACCCAACGTTTTACGTTGGGAGGCTCAAAGCCGTACCAATCGTCTACGTCTTCGGACGAGACGCATCCCCACGGCGAATGCCGTGTTTCTTCAAGTCTTCCAAGAGAGACTTGTAATCGGTTTCCAACCGATTGTGGGAAGCCCGGAGATTATCCATCTCCGCCTTTTGTCGATCAAGATCGACCAGCAGAAGATCATTCTTCTGCTGCAGGGCAACCTGAGCGCTCAGAATGTCGCGAATCTCATCGCGAAGAGAGCGATATGTCGTCACAGAGTGACCCATATTGGCGCTCAGCTCGGAGCAGTGCCTCTCGATCTTGCGGAGCTGCGAACAATGCTCCGCATCAACGACGGCGAGGGAATTACCAGCACCCGCCGCCCCTGATTGATAATCAGGGGAAAAAGCGCTATATTCTCTAGCGTTTGATTGTGAAGCGCCCGGTTCCCTATAAGAAGGGGCAGCGTACCGAGTACTACGCTGGTTGGGGTATTCCCAAGAGTTTGACTCTTGGGAACCGATTGAGGTGCCTAGGGCGGATGCTCCTAAACTCCTGAAGGAGTTTGAGAAGGATACTTCTCCTCAAACTTGTAAAAAGCATCAACACTAGGTGTTGATGCATGAGGATTCAATCAATAATTCTTGCATTTAAAATTTATAACTATTTAATTTTTTTATCTATCTACTTATTTTGTATTTATTTTTCTCTCCCTTTTGATTAACTTTTTTAGATGATGATCTTACTGGACATCAAAACTAGGTGTTGATGGGTGCAAGGTATCAGCACTAGGTGCTAATACATTAAGGGCATCAATTAGGCCCTTAAAACTAGCGGACACCGAGTAACCTCGGTACCCTCGCAACTCCTTTTCGCTAAGACAAGGAGCTCCCTTGGGACAAAAAGGGCAAACTAGGTGAGAAGGAACTCCGCAAGAAATTCCTTCTTTAATAAGATGGATAAACTCCATTTTTCCTGAAAGTGAGTGCTTTAAGAAGCGCTCGCGGTTTACGTGAACTTTGCTCACGTAATCGTCGGGGCCTTTGCTGTAGTTTTCAGCAAAGGCGTTCCAACTTTGTGTCAGGGCGTCCTTATCGTCCCTGTTCTTACGCGACCCTTTCGAGCCTGAAAGAAAAGGTCGATAAAGTACCGACGTCTATCATCGGGGCTTCTATCAAAGTTGTGATTGCGAAGGTCTTTGCAATCATCAAGCGCGTTGATGTCAAACAACGAGTATTGACAATCTCGCTTGGTGTGCCCGCCACTTTCGGGCACTAACGCCCTTGCTGGGGTCCAAAACCCCACTTTGTACGGAACATGTGGTTCCGTACGACAAGACAAATCAGAAGTAGTGTGAACCACTTCTGCACGTTGTTTCTTGGCAGGTGGAGCGCCACCTGCCACCCCAAAGTCGTCGTCACGGCCAGGTGAATGACGGGGACCAGGGGGAGCTCTACGCTCCTTCTGCCACCGTATGACGGAATTGTCGCTTTCGTAATCGACAGCGTCAGAATCCACTTCGCCATCACTTAAAGGCGAAGAAATTCTAGCGAACTTACGCTCGCTAGAGTCTTTGCGGATGACTGTGACGTCCTCACCCTCTTCTTCGGAGCCGATGACTCTCCGAAGACAGACGAACACTGCCCGTCGGCAGGTGAAAGCGCAAAAGATGTCGCACTAGCGATATCTTCTCGTCCTCTCTTAGACACTGCTTCTGCAGCGTCTACTACGTGAGACAATGGGTATCTAGGCTTCTTCTCCGACGCTACATTAGTAGCGTCGACATGCGATGTTGGCACCTCTGCACGTGACGCAGAGGTGGAGGCTGCGTTAGCAGTTCCGGTAGCACCCTCAAGAGCACCGCCGCGTTTCTCGACCATTTGATTCTTATGGTCGTTAGTGGTTATAACACAGTATCGTTATGACCAACAAGTGCCACCATTTGATGGCCAATATTACACAATATTATTGGCCAACCACCTTGAGTGGGGGGGGGGGCGATGTAATGGGGTGCCATTACATAAGTGACATATAAATTGAAATATCACAGTTCAATTTCAGACTTACTGTCTGAAATGCGAATATTGGAATATAAGTTATTATAATCCGCCCTGAGAAATAGATTCTGATACAATTATCGAATCTACGAAGAGATCTAATAATAAGAGTATTATTAGGTCAGTTTTATACTACATGGTTGTATGATTAGTTTAGATTTAATTATAGTTATTAACTCTTAACCACTCATGATATATTCACTCTTAAACTTACCGTCTTCTAGCCACGTGTCGTAGTTATATATTCGTATATATAACTACGACCATTTAATCAATTAAATAGTCCAACCTAAAGTTTAATCTTACTAGACTATAGAGAAACAAATTACTTTTTCCGGGGCAAAATAAACGCACGATCGGAATATACAGGTGTCCAAAATAAACGCAGCAAATCTAAATTAATAGTATCGGATTATCATCTTATACAAATCTTCACTATAGGGGTTCATAATCAGATGAAAACGGGCGAACTATTGAAAACGGCACATTAAAACTTATAAATTATAAAAAATAACAAGGAACAATTCAATAGAGTACCCTGGTCGGACCACAGCAGCTAGGACATCGACTTAGCTTATATATCTTGATGTAGTAATCCAGTTGCCTCGTTAGTGTTGCTTGGTGACAGCAAATGCATCCAAACAACGAAAATGAACATCCATCACGTTCAGGCGCTTCCAGTGTCGAAAACTGGGATATTTACCGCCCGAACATCAGCATTAAGCTTGGAACACTCTGGACTGCGAAACGCATGATCTAGCACTATTTAGGAGTAGAAACTTCGTCCTCTAACAGCACTGTTGCTGATACACTCATTTGCATGCTTTTAGTACGTCCGGATTGTCATCTTGGACTAGGGCGGGAGTTTTCTTGTTGACCGCCGCGCTGTGTCCTTTCATTCCGACATAGCGTCGGTCCTAGGATGAGATTCAATGAGAAAATAATATTAACAGAAAGCGGTGATCTAGTGCTTTCTTTTCATCCAATCCGTCTTCTTTAAAACATAATTTTGAACCAATTACGATGGATTTTGTGTATATGTTGCGTTTATTTTGCCCCGGAGGAAGTACATTTGCCTAACCAATTATACGCTTTCTCACTGCCAATTAAACAGTTGAGCCTGTAACAGCAAGCTGTTACACTAATATATTCCTCTTACAATTACCGTCTTGCAGCATCGTCTTAGTTATTTATAATATAAATAATTAGGACTATTACCTAACTAATAATCCAGACTAACGTTTATCTACTTAAACTATTTTGGGAACAAATTAATTTTCCCGAACCAATGCACGCTTCTTCGTTGCAAAACACAGTAAGCCTTAACAGCTGCCTGTCACAGAGCATATTATGCATACTTAGACTATAAGCCATTACCGTCTTGCGTTGGCCGTGCCCAGTTTTTGCCTGATTGCAGGCTTGGTCGTTCTGCTCATTTGAGAGCGCGACCCGTGGGGTGTCCGACTTTAAGCGTCATATCTCGAAAACCGCTGGGCTGTTTTGAATAAAATAAAAACTCCGCCAATCAGCATTAATTCACAATTCAAAACGTCCAATCAGCTAGCCTCAGACAACCCCCCCCTGCTTAAAAATGAGTTTTAGTAAGAAATGGTATTATATTTCTGGACAGAGGAAGTATTGTCAAATTTTTATTACTACATAATATATCACATACAAGCGGAATGTCAGCTTGTCGTCATTTATTGCACCGTCGTACTCGGCGCAAAAAAATCTGACTGAAGTGACTACTATTCGACTGCACTTTACTAAGCACTAACAGGTTTACGTGGAGTTTTCGTTTCTGGTTTTATTATGCTTACGATTGGAGATAGGAATTGTGGACACTAGCAGGTTCTCTCTTCCTATTTAGTTTATTGTTTTTACGTGGATTGCCACTGTTCAGTGGAGTTGGCGTGGAGGTTTTACAACTGGTTATGAGCCCAAGTTTGACGGATCTCTTAAATCCGATTTTGTGTACTGTTTTAAGCTAAAAGCAGTAAGTGAAAGGCCCCCTGAACGGAAGGGTAATTGTCTGTGTTTTGTTTCGCTTGCATCGAAAGATTGAATTACACTGCAATCATGGCAAGTGAAGATGAAGACCGTATGGCAGAGGTCATGAATGGTATGAAGGATTTTATGCGGAAAGTTGACAAGAGGCTCGAAAAAATGGTGACGAGCAGGCTCGATCAAAAGAGCTAAGTCACCCGCACTCATCTAGTGGTTTCAGAGAGAGTTTAAGAACCACGGACCTTTTGGTGGCCGAATGACTTTGGAAGACATGAGGGCATTGGTCAAGGTGTGCCTGAAAACTTCGTGATGGAGCAGGCAGGTACCTCCATGAACCCGGCACAAGCGGATGGGGCACCGGATGGAAATGGAAACATCCCACAAGTTGGTATGCCGTATGGTATGAAGCTTACGAAGCTCACCATTCAAAATTCTAGCGGTGTGGAAACCTACGAGGGTCTAGGAGCAGGGTTTAAGCAATAGGCTTACCTGTCCTAGATGCTTTGAAAGTTGCGCAGTTGACGTCCGGTTTTCAATGGAATGAACGGCTGAATGTGAACAAACTGGGCGAATATCTGGAAAGAATGGCCCTAAGATATTTCCAAACAAACATTGGGGCTTGGTGGACGGCTTCTTAATCACAATACACGGTGTTGGAGCAAGAGAACAATGCGTTTAAAGTAAATATATTGCACCACCAAGCCTTAGCCATGTTTGCGGCCGGGAAGGATCCAAGACGATCCTGGACCGAACATTTCTTATATTTGGTAGCATTGGCTCGTGAAAGCGAATTGTCTGACAAGTTAATTGTGGAGAATAGCGTGAAATTTGTGGTGCCAAGCCTGAAAGTCGCACTCATGGTGAGGTACAATCCCTTGAGACAAGACTACATGCAACATGCCCAAGAATTGGTGGCGTGAGCGCAGGTCTCGAAGATGACGAGCGCAAACAAAGGAAACCACAAAAAATGGTGGTGAACGCCGTGGATGAGAGAAGAAACTCAAGCATTTGCTACGCTGTGGGGTAGAAGGCCATATTCATAGAAACTGTCCACAACAAACCAAGGGAAACAGTTTCCGAAAGGCAAACAAGAAAGGACATCAAGGTGATTCGATCTTCAAACGTCGTTTCGTGCGTGCTACAGTGAATAAGCCTCGAGAAATTAAAAAGGAAAAGGAAAGACGAGCGGCGAGATTTGGATCCTCGATAGCGGTGCGAGCCGGCACTTAATCAGGGACCCAAGTTTGCTTGAAGATTCAAAGGAATGTAGTGTGGGCGATGGATTGGTTTTATCAGACGGTGGAATGTTGAACGTCACGCAAGTTGGCACAGTGACGCTCAAAAGCAATGAGCATCCAACTACAACGATTGTTCTGACGGAAGTATATTTAGCCCCCAAATTAGCGAAAAAAATGATATCGCTGGGTACCTGAAAAAGAAAGGATGCTACATTGCTGACAACAACGAGAAAATGGAAACTAAACTTGGAAATAGGTCGCTTTTCCGTGTCGAACTCTATGGATCAATTTTTGTGGCTAAATTACACGCAGCAAAATTGGATACTTTCCGTTCTCAGTTCAATAACATGGTAATGAACGTGCAAGCGGAGGAGGCAGGGAATGATGTGCAAGAAGGAGGTATATACCATTTCCACGCGCGCCTCGGGTACCTAGCGTATGATACCATTGAAAGCATGGCAAAGGACTCCAGATCGGGGATTACGCTAACTGACCACAAGCGTCCGAGCTGCCTAACCTGTGCCGAAGGAAAACGCTCGCGAGCGAAACAGTCCAAGAGTATTCAGGGACAAATTCATCAATTGATCGCATAGGTGGAGTTATATGCAGTGACCTTAAAGGTCCAATAACTCCACGCGACTGACGTGGATATCGGTTGTTGGTGGTTTTCGTGGATCATTTTTCCAGCTACATGCGTGTATTTACCGCCCCCACAAAAGCCAGGGTGGAGAAAATGTTTGAACACTTTTTGGTATGGTTCGAGAATGAATTTAGCAGCGGAATTCATGTTATACGTACCGATGGAGGTGGAGAGTTCAAGAACGAGGAACTTTTTGTAAAAGGTCAGGGGTTCGCAGGCAGATTACTGAAGCAGGAACCCCAGTCTCCAACGGTAAAGCAGAGTGGATGAACCGAACCATTTTCAATATGGTTCGGTGCATGATTTTCGGTTCAGGAATACCACCAATGTATTGGACGGAAGCGGCTGAGTATGCAACATACATACTCAACCGCAGTTCGACAAAGGCGAACCCAGGAAGGGTTCCACCAATTCAAGTACTCATGAAAAAACAAGTGGATGTAGGTGACATTATGGTTCTTGGATCCCCATGTATGGTTTGGAGGGATTCAAAATCACTCGGAAAGCATGCTGACTCCGACACCTTTCCGTTGGATGTAGCTTTCGCTTTCTCCTCATGGTTTCCCTCACTGTCATTTACTTCAACTTCAAGTTATATGAGATTCAGTATGGGCAATGCTTCCTCATTTTAGAGTTACAGGAAGCTCTCAAACAGCAACTTTGAGATATGAGGTGATATATCCTCGATTTTACGGCCTGTCGATATGATACCGTCGCTCAAAATCGCAAGAGAAATCTGAACCCCCAAGTCGATTAAACGTACAGGTAACAGTTACTTCGACCACTGTCAGAGATTTGATCCTTTCTTCCTTTTTTTCAAATCAAACATCCATAGTGTCAATTTTTGGCTGAATTTTGGCATCCAGAAATAGTCTCAATTTTTGGCTGAATTTTGGCGCCAATTTTAAATCAAACGCGTCGTCCAGCAATGCTGGCGGCCGAGTTGTAGGCACTTAAAGACAGAACCGTCGACCACGTTGGCGCGCTTAGCTGTTGAATGCAAAAGTATAAAAAAACAATTCAAGCGACCGTCGTGACAGTTCACCAGCGACTGAGACGACAGCAATTCATAGCGATTGGTGTCGGCCACGTAGATGACAAAACAGAAATCATGGAACAGAACGCAATTAATGGAGGGATTGGCCGCTGCATCTGAAAAACGAAAAAACATGGAGATCCAAGTACAGCAACAACAGCAGGTTCAAGAACAAGAACAAGAAGAAGGTCACAATAGCCGTAGATGTGCGTGGCGCGCTGCAATCGTTGACTTACAACAGCAGCAATCCGCGATTCTGCAACAGATTGAACATGGAACAATACCGAATGAAGATGCTGCAGAGGATAAGGAGGATGCAAGCCAAGTGCAAGAGGCTACCACCGACCAGAGCCTCCGGAATCGGGTTTCTCGACCGGATATTTCTCGCTCCCTTGAAGACAGTGGAACACAGTAATCAATTGGTGGTGTAGTGACGCTGGAGCCGTTGTCCTTATCAGAACGACGTCAAGTGTCAGGCATGGCGAGTTCAAGAAGTGGAGTGTCATTTTACCCTGCTGTAAACGTTGCTACTCCGGTAGCCCAGATAGACTCACGTCATCCAAGACCACACTATTCTAATACGGCCACCGCATTAAGTGACGTGAATTCACTCCAGTTTAAGCTTGCTGAGGCGATGCTCAAGCTCAAAAAGTCAGTGCAGATGTGTGGCCATTTGCTGTATCATGGCGGAATATCCAATCGGTCAAAAAGCAGCACTGGAACGACTAAATGCTGTCATAGTCGACAGAGAACTCAAATTGATCCAATACCAACTCGATCGTCATGAATAATAAGAGTCACAGTAGCGAGTCATTTAGCACCATTGCGTACTCAGTCTCCTCGCTGTCAGGCCACCGGGTACGTGCGACATGATATATCATGTACCCGGTTTAGGGTTACGCAAGAATAATTTATATTGTATAAAACAATGACGTTATTAAGTATACACAGCAGAATACAGATTAGATAGACAATGCCGTCACAGTCTTGTAAGGCTTCAAGAACGATAGCCTTAGAGGTAGCTAATAGTAGCGAACTAAGGACCTAAACTTTCAGTTTTAAATATACCAAATAAAGCTCAAATCTCCACATCTGGTAGCACTTGTTGGTCCGTGCACCACCGCCGCCTGCAGCACCGCCGTCCTTGCCGTGGTTGCCGTCCCCGCAGCACCGCCATCCTCGCCGTTCTTGCCGTCCCCGCAGCACCGCCGTCCTTGCCGTGCTAGCCGTCCTTGCCGTGCTAGCCGTCCCTGCAGCACCGCCGTTCCAGCCGTGCTTGCCGTCCCCGCAGCACCGCCGTCCTCGTTGTGCTTGCCGTCCCTGCAGCACCGCCGTCGCCGCTCAAGAGCAGTGATTAGGAGATCCCATTCGTAAGTCCCAATCTTTTGTGAGGGCAGGGACTCTTATTCATTGGCTGTAAATCCTACCGGGCCAATAGTACTGCCGCCGTTATCGAGATCTTTGTCTTAATTGGCTATAAATCGTCTCATCTCGGTAATAAGTCAGTTTGGTTAACGGAAGGTCAGCACTTCGGTTCAAGACCAGACAGCTGCGTAAACAACACGCACAAGAGCGAAACCGCCCGAGTCCATTATTCTGGGCCGCCAGGGTACAGAGTTGTACCAGTCCGCCAACAACCGACCGCCAAGTCGAAAAATTCCTTGAAACCCGGACCAAAGGTTGTCAAGAGAAGCATCCTAGAAAAGAAGAAGAGTCCAGATCAATCACCTACTTGTAATTAAGCGTTAATCTTACTTAATCAGTTAATAACTGGATTAGTTTTATAATGTCCACCTCGGTGACTTCCGATCAGCATGCACAGCTGCTGCTTTCTATGGTTGCGACTATGGGGAAACAAGCGCAGTTACTCGAGGAACTTCACAAGTCCCGACAGCGGCGGGGGGCTAGGACTAATCTCAATCCCGGTGGTGATTCACACCTTAGCGGTCAAGGAAGCAACGATGTGGCTATTAGAACCACGAGATCGATACTCACAAGTGTGGCGAAATTGGTGGCAAATGCTAGGTCCTAACAACACTAATCTTTGGATCTCTCCGTGTTACTTTCGCAAATATAGAGTCGGTAGCGGTATACTTCAGCAGCCCTCACAAGTTCAACAGCACCTTGCGCGGTCTCTCGGGCCGTCACAGGAGGTTCAGATTCTGTTAGAAAGGCACGTAGCGACTCATCTACAGGGACTAAGACAAAAGTGTGGAACACAGTCTGTTGATCCAGCAACAGCAGTTCAGGCAGGAGAGGTCATCAAGATAATGCAGATATCGAACATATTGACTGGCACGCACTCAGTCCGAACTCTCTCACGCCGATTTGGGGAACGTTTCAATGGTGTACTAATCCCTGGATAACGGAAGGGACGGACCCTTTCTTATCCATGTTGAAATACGACCGGATGCCGGTGCTTACTATACGGGAGCTAGGTATAACCAGAATATCGAAGGATACGTTTCTGTGGACAGTTATCTCCAAGGGATTGCGGGGACATACAAGAGCCAAAGTCGGAAGATGGCTGCTCGCGATTATTCTGTGCTCGCCAAGAGTACTGATTGGGGCGGTCATAGGATCGGCTGGACAGCTACGCTTGCTTTGGGCGCCGGACATTTGGTCCCAAGTGGAATGGACAGTGGACGGGGTTCGTCGAGTCGTTGGAATTTGTAAGCCGACGGGACGTTGATGGTGTCTCATTCAAAGATGTGATGGGATTTATTGGGATCGCAACTTGACAGAACCCATAGACAGCGATGCGAGCCAGCGTGAACCACCTCCTATTCCAGAGGGGGAGACACGAGGGTTTGTATTTGCAGCGCATCCGAAAATTCACGGCTTCCCATCGTGGATAAAGGAGGACATCTCATTCACAAAAATCAAACAGTGGATGCGTCGGACGTTTCGAGGATTTTACTATCGTTCGCTGACAGGTTGCTTGCCTGGAGTTGAGCGAAAATGGAACAAAAAACAGAAGATGCAGAATGAAATAGATACATGCAGGATCAGGCTCCGGCAGCACTATGGCAGCACTGCAACCTACTCTCGGATTATCAAGTGTATATAGGGCGGCCACGTTCCAACTCAATATCTACTATGATGGATACACTAAACAAGGAAGGTGTGCAATGGATCGACATTGTGATTCAACTGGAAATCGGGTCACACATATTGTGTGGGGGTGCAGTCGAGCCAATGTATTTTTGGCTAAGGCTATTAAGTAGTTGGAACGGGTGGTGGGCGACTGACCTTGAGGTAACTCAGGCACAAAGACATTTTGCTAGGCGCCAAATATTTCCGAGATATTGATGGAAAGGTTACGGCATAGATGTGGTAAACAAGCAGGGGTGTGCAGTGTGGAATTAAACAGACTCTGGTGGGCGTTTTGCTCCATTGTCATCACATGGCTATGGCAGTTGCGGAATGAAACCGTACACAAAGGAGTTTACCGGACAAAGTTTGAACATTTTCACATGGTGTGGTGTAAAACTATCGCACAGATAGCAGCAGTAGCTGCGTACGAACAAAAAAAGCCGGCTACACGATTACACGGGATTAAACTACAACTATGTTTGGAATGCTTTCATGAAGGTTTACAAGACCGGTCAAATGATCAACGCAAGTTCGCACCACCTCTCACGCAAGGAAAAAGACGATCAGAGATAGGTTTAAAATCGCTCTTAGGAATTTTATTGTAGCTAAAAAAAGTTAAGAGACTAAAAAGACTGCGATTAATAACAACAATGTACCCTCACACCTCTTTATGTGGCGCACTCACGACCCAAGAAAATTCGAGTGGTCCAGTTATAAAAGCGCCATCTATGGAGGGGGGGGGCGAGATAGTACTTGAATTTATGATATCCTATCGAGAGCCAATCGTAACCGGAGACATCATTCGAATTGCTCTTCGGTCAACCGAACAGACTGACGAGCAGGATAGGATCGAAGAATCTGATGTCGGAGGTGCTGGGAAATTTAGATGTCATCAACAAGAACTAAAGTTGGTGTCCAAACGGGGGAAATTTTGAGGGGAAATGACGAACTAAAGCCTGTTTTGGATTCGATGACCCGGTTTTCTGATTATATGGTCATCTTTGTGTGGTGAAACGACTTGGGAATTAACGGGCTAATGAGAACTGAATGCATCCACTTGATTGGTAAGAATATTGGTCCTAGCCAGCTGCCCGGATCGGCCACCATAGGACGCAGGCTGGTAGCTGCCGGGTGTATTCACCAGCGGCAGGATGATGCCAGGCATGGAATCGAGCCAGATGGGCGTGATCAAGGGACTTGTAATCGGGCTAGCCAGACGTGGGCCGTCCGGATCAGGTGGGCCGGATGGCCGCCGATGGTGGATGACCAAGGGGCGGATTGTCTGAAGGATGTGCGTGCGAAGGATCCAGAAGAAGGCTGGGCCCTTGTAGAAGACGGATAGACAGCCGGAGGTGGATGCTTGGCCGTTAAAAAAGAGTCGATGCCAGCGGCCAGGTGGGCTTAGATGGATGGCTATCCAGGTAGAGCTGGATGGAGGCCAGATGGAAGCTGGATATTTGGTGTACGGCACACGAAGGAGTATCTGGATGGTTGGTGTACGGTACACAAAAGAGTATCCAGGTGGAGCTGGATGGTTGGTGAACGGTACACAAAAGGGTATCCTTCAATTCTAATTTTGCGACATAAGCCCCGGATCACGCCACGGATCAGGGATTAGGACTAAAATGCAAGCTACGAATACTACTCCTGGGCCAAAGGATGACCCGGGTCTGGTTCCAGATTCGGATAATCCGGTGGAAGTGGGCAATCAGAAGCAGGCCGGGGAAGCGACCAGCCCCATGGATGACGTGGTTGCCGAATCCCCAGCATCGTCTAATACGGAAGTCGCGGCGCCTGAAGCAGACGATCGAGCTGACGCAGAAATGGTATCAGCCAAACCGGTAGTCCAACCGGTAACACTGGTACCAGCCAGTACCACTATCGACGAGAATAGTGGTACGAAATCAGTAATACCGGTTGTGATACCGGATTAACAGATACAAAAATCATCTGCGACTCAGATGAATCAAGTAGAAGAGTCCGCGCAGGCAGCTGCACTTGGGAAAAGTGGCATAGACCTGGTGACCGCTCAAGGACCGAAGTGTATGGCGAAGGCGCTGCACACGGCATTAAGTGAAGCAAGGTCGACGATGCCACGAGTGCACGCGTGGCTGGAACTCACACAAGACTTGATTTCCTTGATTTACGTGAAGGCACGGGGGCCAGGGTCACGTTTACCAGAAGCTGCGAAACGATTACCTCAATTGAAGAAACAAGAAGTGGAGAGATTGATGGATTTTTTCGAGTTAGTGGTTGTGGATCCGGAGCATGACTGGGAGGTATGGCGGAAGCAGGTTATTGGGACAGGTTTGCTGGCGCAACGATCGGCTCAAACCTTGGAGAGCATTTTATGGAAACTGATTGGGCAAGTAAAAGTGCAGAGGGCGGGATTGGTGCCACCGACGCTAAAGGGATGGATAAATAAAGTAGCTGGTCGTAATGCGGAAGACTCGATAAATAAGTTGGAGCAGAAAACTTTTCTATTCAAGACAACTATTTATTCATCTGAAGAGATCGAACGTTTACGGAAGGTGTGTGAGACTGACTATGGTAGATGAAGGTTCGTGAAGGGACGCAAGAGGAGTGGCGTATAGTACAAGGTCCGGTGGAAAGCAGAATCATTTCTAGACAAATGCCACAATTTTTGCGGCGAATAATGAAGATTGACGAACAAGTTGGTGCATACAATTCGTGCTCGAGTGGAAGATTGTTTGGTTATGGATTTACGCGGTGAGAGTGTCATCAAGGAGGCATTTTTAAGTACTAAAGGCATTCAAGAAAGTATCGCAACGGCAGCGTCGACTCGAAACTCGGGATGTGTGGCCTTGTGAAAAATGGTGGCACAAATTAAGAACATAAGTTACGATAGTGGAAGTCACGCCCTGTACTTTCATTTCTTCACGAGGGACATGGCCAAGAAATATGAACATGTGATTGTACCATTTCATAGGTATGATCAAAGATTGCGAAATTTACACCAGGCTGTACAACAAACTAGTGGTTCAGCCTGGGATAATCAAGTGGATGGAAATGGAGAAAGTTTCGGACACAAGGGGTTTTACTTTTGCATCATTAAGAATATAACACGATCGGTAGACTTGTTAAAACTATCTGGATTCTTACGGAAGTTACTAGAATGACCTGGACAAAAACAAAACGGCTCCCTCATTCGGACACTTCCACTTCGTGGGAACTAATTGTGGAATCTGATGCTTGCCCGAAGGTCTTATTGGGAATAACGATAATTTTATGGGGACAGACGATGTTGGTCGTGGAACACCCGTCAATGGGTGGAAGAAAATCATATTTGAGATGTGGAGAATTGGGACATCCGATGAGGAAATGCATGACGCCCATTGAAGAGCTAGTGAAGACAAAGTGTATACAGGTAAAACCAGAGGAATATCAGAAATTTCCAATTAAGGCACCGACTTTCCGGAGTATGGAGGAGCTAAGGGAAAAAGTTGAAGCAGTACGTGTAAGCCAACAGGAGGAGAGTGAGGAGAAGGTGAATGAAGATACGACGGCCACAGAAAAGGAAACCGAGGAAAAGACTAGTCAGTCAAACTCAGTCGATGGGCCTCAGTCGGCCACTCGGGACGAGAATACCAACGTATCACGGATAGGTGGACAGAAGATAGGACAAGCAGCGTCAGAATGGAAAACGGTGCAACGAAAGAAAAGAAAAGATGAAGAGCAGTGACCGGAAATTCAGGCGGAAGAAAAGAGGCCGGCGCGACTGCCCTTCACGTCAAGCTTAAGGTCGGACATCCGACAGTCGAAGAATGTGAGTGGCGAGTCGCAACATAGTGGACCAAGTAACAGTCACAATGAGACATCAGAAGATGGGATGATTTCGGAGGAGACGAGTCAACCTAAAAGAGCGGCTCCGTCGGCCAGCACAGTGGATGCCCTCACCACTCTGAAACCAAGCAAATTATTAACGATGAAAAGCAAGGTGAAGACGTACTTATCGTCCGCACTGGAGGACGTGGAGCGGACAGAAGGCCCGATAACACCTTTGGTCCCTGTTCAATGTGAAATGGTGGGACAAGCGGAGTTGGCAACCATCCCTGAAGTTTTACGGTTGTTGGACCTCCAGTCTGTTCCGACGCCAGCAACTGGCAATTGTCAGATGTTTGCGGTGTGTCAAGCATTAGCCTGTTCGGCTGGATTATTAGACAAGGCGCCTTTGATGGAGGAAATGGCGAGGAAACTCAAGGAGGGGTGTTTGGCGCGAGCGCTGATGGACTTTGATGTCAAGTTCCCTCCAGGAGGGAGGAAACCAACATTGATCGAATTGGGTAGGGGATATCGCCGGATCTCCCGAAAAGAATCGAAACGATGTTTTATGGAGTATTTACTGGATTTCTCGGAAAGTGGATCAGGGGTGACCCATAAATGTATGGGAGTGTACTGACACCCTTAAGACCGTGAGCACATAATTGAAACAGGATATTTTCGTACTTAGTACCCGCCTGGGGCAAAAGTACCTGGAGTTCAATACTATACTCCGGAAACACGGCGATTTCAGGCGAAGTCATATCAAATGAGTGGGGAATACCCCATGATGGTGAAAGCTTTTTATGCAAAAATTCGGACTTTCTTAACGTCACCCGACTCAGAGTCACGTGATAATAAAAGACCCACAATTTTATGATATGGGGGCCAACACTACTCTGCAATTTTGATGGGAAGACGGGGATTTCCTGACGAGGATGTATCAATGGATAATAGTAGTGAAGACGAAGATTATGAGGATGATAAACACCCAGTTTCCGGAGGTCAAGTTATCTTGCATTCCTCCGGTGATGGTGCTGACAACAGTAACTCGTCGGATCTCGTGGATAGTGGTGAAGATGCAGCATCAGCGCTGAGCTATCAATCGCCGTGGGATCCCGATGACTGGGACGGAAATATCGACGAGTTGTTACGACGGTTACAAGGACCAACGATTCATCATGGTTTAAAGTTCGAAATAACGGAGATTATAATGACGAAGGACCCCAGGATGTGCGAGCTTCTACACTTTCTGACAGATACGGTAGGCAAGTTATCCTTGCCATACCAAGAACAATTGTTGGTGGCAGATATGACGGATGTGGATGCTCGGAAGCGTTTTCTCCAACAGTACTAGATATCAGATCCAATCATGAACCAATGCATCTCGAAGGTATGGTAGGATTTGCAACCGGAGCAGGAGTGCCTGCTCTTATCGGATGGTTCACCTTCGGATCGGAATATAAACCGTCGGACGTCTCCCTAAGTTCACAAGAAACGGCAAAATCTGAAGGTGACGTTAGCCCAACAACTAAACGGGTATGCCGCCGAGAATAATCCGAAGGAGTAACTGAGTCAAAGGAAGTAGTACCGGTCGCAAGGGAATAGATCGACGATTTCGAAGACTGTAACTCGGATGTGGTGATAGACTCGTTAACATTGGACGAATTTAAGATTGCCTGGCACACACTGGGAAGAACAAACGGGTATCCCGTTCCCGTTGGTTAGCTCCACCAATACTTTGTGGATCAAAGCAGCACAAGCGGACTCAAATCGTCTTCTTCATATTATTAAGGACGTACATGGTGCTCACTTTATCTTGGATGGAGTGCATTCAAGTGTTCTCGTGGAATTGACTAAACGCTGGCAGGAACAGTGCTGGCTAGCTGTAATCGAAGCCGGTAAACGGGAAGGTCTCGCGGACATCCCACCAGCTTGGTTCGAGGCATGGGGACACCGATTTTTAGTGATGATTGGGTCAGGGCAGCGCACGGCGATTCTTAACAGTTCGCAAGAATGGTCACGGCTAAGGAAGATAAGCTACGGCGGTAATGAAATTTACAACTGCTAGCACCAAGGCAGGTGCCCCACCTAGCAGCAGGGATGCTGTGTGCACATGTGTTCGCGGAACACATAGCAGCATTACTTGGAGTGGATTATAATCCAACAGATACTATTTTGACTTTGCTGCAACGTCATCTAGAACTAGTTCGAAGTCGACCGACTTACGCCACCATTATCGGTGGAATTGACAAAGGGATTTCGAAGGCCTGGAAGGAGGTGTTTAATTACTTCGAGGCGCGACAAACTTTACAACTGACGAATGTTGACGAATATTTGACGAGTGAGTCGGGCCCTGGTGGGTCCGATCAGTACTAAGGACACCGCAGTGGATAGCCAGGTTAATCACTCCTACTTCAACCTTAATTCAATGGACATTTTTACGAAATATCATTTATTACATGATATGGAATATGTGTCGAATAAAAATAAAGCTGGGAGTGTTCACAGACAAATTTCGGATACATTTATAAGCCAAAATGTCCGAGGCTTTGCGATTAAGGATGTTATTCCGTGGATGTCAGTGTGGAAGAGAGGTTACCCGGACCGTCCAGCCCAGTTCATCCTTCTACAAGAAACCCATGTGACAACATTGGAAGAATGTGAATAGATGGCAAAACACTGGGCCTTATTATGGGGACAGGTGGATAGGTACCGGGTTCTTTCTTATTGGAGCATTTTCCCCCCCAAAAGGGGCGGAGTAGCAATCCTTTTGATCCCTTTTATTGCTGAAAATGTTATGGCATGGAAGCGAGAACACTGGTCCAATCGACTCATGGTGCTTAAATGGAATGATACCGTTAT
This sequence comes from Sclerospora graminicola, assembly GCA_001887855.2. Lineage (NCBI taxonomy): Eukaryota > Oomycota > Peronosporomycetes > Peronosporales > Peronosporaceae > Sclerospora > Sclerospora graminicola. Next base: position 53,626 of record MIQA02000167.1, on the reverse strand, counting down.
CTTGAATATTTATGGGCCATCAAGTGACTCTAAGAAATGTGAACATTTCTTTAATGGAGTGCGTCAAATATTCCTGAGGAAACCAAGACTGTGCATTATGGGTGGAGATTTCAATTGTGTGGATAATCCAGTACTGGACAGATTAGGTGGGATTAGATCGACGCGGCCAGAGAGTGGTGCTCTGCAGAGACTTCTTAAGGAGTGGTAACTGTGAGACGCAAGATCTTTGATGGTGTCTCCGCTGGAAGAGTCACATCTAGATCCGCATGAATATTTTACATACTGGCGTGGAAATCAGGCGAGTCGTCTCGATAGGTTTTACGTCTCAGGAGACTGGAAAAATTGGGTTTTATGGGTGGCAGTAACGGCCCCACCACTCCAGTCTGATCACAATCAAGTGTGTCTTTATTTTAAAGATCCGAGTTTGCCCCAAAATATGACTTGGATCAGAAGAATGCATTACCCGTTCCCAGGTTCTCTGAAGGAGGCGATTCGGGATACGATTGTGGAGCGGTTATCGACTAAAAAGGCTTGCTCTCTGGCACTAACGGATTGGGATAACTGGATCGACTGCTGTCGAAACACCCTATACGAAGTGCGGAAATCAATAGCCAGGAGTCGAAAGAAGCGTGTTCATCAGTTACGGAGATCGGTGAGTGAATGTGCTTCAACGAGGAAGCACATCATTCATGCTATCTCGGAAACACTACATACAGAACGGGTGATTTGGCGTGGTTTTCGTTTATATAGGTCTGCAGCTGATGTAAGGTGGCTCTTAAAAAGGGCTTCAGTTTGGGAGAGAGACCAAACGGTCACGAAATGGCTACCTCAGACTAAGTATTCGCAGATGATCTATCTATCCCGAACAAGTTTGCAGCGACGTGGAAACCGATTCTGGGATATAGTCACCGAGCTGTTGGCAGTCAGCAGCTGCCAGTTCAACTACAACAGTTTATGAACATACCGGAAGCGAATAAAGCTTCGGATTCTCAAAATATGGAATTAATGTCGGCGATTTTAGAGACAGATGTTGAGTGGGCTATCAAGAGTATTGAGCGTAGGAAGGCAGCGGGGCAAGATGGAATTGGTAACGACTTTTTTAAGGACTTTACCCCCATTTTACTGGAGCCCCTAACAACTCTGTTCAATGAGATCCTAAAAGGAGGGGATACTCCTCGATCTTTCCTGAAAGCAGTCGTAATTCCTCTGCGGAAAAAAGGCGATTCGAGCAATGCTCTAGATTACTGGCCAATATCACTACTAACGACGAGTTATGAACTGTTTGCTAAAATCGTAGCGCGGTGTTTACAGAAGTTTTTGGGACATCTTATCGGTGATACACAACCAGGATTTGTATCAGGTTGCAGGATGGATAAGGCGGTGATTCTCATGAAGGCAGTCTTCAAGAAATATAAGATGATTAAGAAAGTGTCAGCTGCAGAGAGTGCTGGGGTCCTGTTCTTAGACTTTAGTAAAGCGTACGACACAGTGGACAGGAAATATCTTTTTTCAGTTTTATGATTATTTGGATTTTCGATTGAATTTGTTGCTTTAATGGCTCGGCTACACATGGGGACGTCAGCAGAATTTCATGTCAACAACCAATGTTCAGACTCCATTCAGGTAAAATCAGGTATAAGGCAGGGCTGTCCATTAGCGCCGTTACTCTTTATTCTTGCTGTAGAACCTTTCGCTTTGGCTCTGAAGCAGGAGCCGGGGTTCCAAGGGATACAACCCCTACAGGGAATCACTTCGTTTCAGCATCGGTTCTCGGCCTTTGTTGACGACTCAACAGTTTTTCTACGGCGCGCAGATCAAATCGTGACGGTATTGGGAGTAGTAAGACGCTTTGGGGATCTCTCCGGTTTAAAAATCCAACCGGCCAAAAGTAAATTTGTGTTCCTACACTCAAATTTCGTACCACAAAAATGGTATAGTTTACCGGTCTTACCGGAGGGTGATACGATACGATATTTAGGTTATTATTTGGATGGGCGGATTTAGAAACAGTGAACTGGGCTCTAAGACTAAGATGTGTCCAGAGGAGATTAGCGATAGCGACGACATGTAGCACGTCAGTGATGGACAGAGTGCAACTATTCAATGTCATCGCGATACCCTCCATCCTCTTTACAGCCAGAATGTTCGAGACATCAGCAGAAGTCCTACAAGAATAAGTGAACATGCAGAAGGCATTCCTATGGTGCAAGAGTACGCAGACAGAGAGAGGGAGACACAAGATCTCTCCTACATTACTCTTCACTCCTCATGCAGTAGATGGGGTTGGGTTAATATCGATACCAGTGGCGTTGAAGGTACAAAGATTAAAGCTGGCGTGTCAGTGGTTATTAGCATCACCGGACTTTTACCAACAGACGTGGTGGGACCTAATAGAGATAAAACCAGGTGAAGGAGTGGAGCATAGTTTGACTCCGGTTAAAGGGTTTACAGTATGCCTAGCAGGACGCAGTGTCGAACCAGGCACGGTGCGAAGTCTCAAACGGGAGATCATGGAATGGTTAGGACCAAGGAGACGTGACTGCGAGAAACTCGAGGAGTATGTGGCATCGACTTTGCCCCAAGTGGTGACACATATGGAATAACGGATCGGTGCACGAGGAGGGAAGTTAGTACCTGGGGACGAGTTCGTAATCAACCTCGAAATTCATAAATATGCCTTCCATGGGAGTTTGTCAAACCACATGGGGTCATTCTGGGGGACTTATTGCTGGGCTTTAAATCCCTGGATTCGAGAGGAAAGGGCGAGCGATTTAGGAGCGAAGAAATACGACAGGATCCCAAACGATAGGGTCGCTACGAATACCTTTACCAACGACTGATACGTTTATGTGGCAGGTTCAAGGAGTAGATGGGAAGTCGCATACGAGGGCAAAGATCGGGCGATGGTTATGCGCGGTGATATTAGCCTCGCCACGAGTAGAAGTTGGACACTACATTGGGGAACAGCCTTCGATTAGTCTAGGCATCGGACCAACTTTGCTAGAGGGGTTTACATGGAAACTTGCATCCCCGGGACATTTAATCGGAGAAAGCAGCACTAGTTCGGATCAAGTGTCAGCGCGTCAACAGGCAGATGGAATTCTATGGAAGATAACACGTTGCAGGCTGGTGGACAAGGTAGCTGAGCAGGAGCTGCACGAGACGGTGATAGTGTTCCAACCACATCCAGCTATACATTTAATTGGGTGGCACGTCGATGAAACTATTCGCACTTGAAAGATATGACCAAAATTGCGACGGTCTTTTTGGCTCATGTACCATCATGGAGTGCCCCCCCAGCTGCCTGCTATCGTGGAGAGGTGGAAACGAAAGTGCGATTCAAGTGATTGGTGGGCTATGATTCAGGATGTCGAACCAGCACAGGTATGGAAAGATGACAACATGCTTACTAATTATCATGTGTGGGTACAGTTTTGAGTGGCAACAATGCAACTTAACACGTTTCACGCGAGAGAACCTGGAGTCCAGCGATGTTTGCTGGATGGATGGTGTACGAGCGGGCATGATGGAGTGGAGCATATCTTCTGGAAATGTGAACGGTCTCGGGACTTCTGGCGGAGTTTAGTGCAACAATGGAAAGGAGCTGCCATATCAGACGCTCAATTAGCTGGTTTCCAAGAAGCAATAGCGACACGACGAGCTCCACCGATCGGGGTTAGTCTCAAGCGGGGAATGATGGAGAAATATGGTTGGTTTAACGAGACCTATAATGAGGTGTTCGAGAGAATCTGGAAAGGTGTGTGTGGAATTGCGACAACATGGATGTGGCAATTGCGGAATCAAGGGTGTTTCAAGACAAAATTAAGACTGCCTTTGATCACTTAGAATTTCTATGGCGACAATGTCGTGCGCAAGTGGAAGCAGTGGCAGAATGCGAATCCAGATTGTTAGAAACCAGAGAAGCGGGATCCGACTGAAGATCAGTGTAAAGTGCTTTTTCGAACTTACCCCAGCACCGGACCAAACCTTCCAGAGTAGACGACAAGAGACAATCGACGAGATGGATATAAGGGAATCGACCATGGAAACTGAGCCCAGATTACATACTAGATTTTATAAGTTCATAGTAGCTAATACTTAACCTTAACTTATTAGACTACATGTTACTACTACTACAAAAGGGTATCCAGGTGGAGCTGGACGGTTGGTGTGCGGTACACAAAAGGCATCCAGGTGGACCTGACTGGGCTATTTCAGGTCGGACACATAACTATCCAGCCGGGATATTTGGGGTAGGTTACACAAAAGGTTGTATTGGATATAGGGATAAAAATCAGTATACGTTTCGCTTTCTAAGACGCAAGTCGCTTTCATTGGCTCACAGCAGAGGGCTAACAAGGTCCCTCTTGCTGCTATTGGTATACCCGGGAAAGGTTAAAAGGAACGCACCGGAAGTCCCCTGACCGGGAGTCGTCGTGAAACACATACTCAACTCAAGTCGCCCGTGTTTTGAACACGGTTTATCTCTATTGGAAAGTGTGGTGAAGTTTTGGCTTACTGTGGAAGATTGTGGAGTATTATTTGGATTCCCTATTTACACATAAGATTGGATTTACTCCTTTATTATCTTTGGTTTAGCTGGCCGATCGATTATTCTTGATCCAGCCTTCGCGGTATACGAACTTCAATTATAACGCCAATCCTGCTCCCCGGTGAAGATTTCCACCCAGGAGCAACCCTAATCCTAACCCTCGTTTCCCTATATTACGGTCATTGAACTTTTCGCCCTTGGGTCCATCAAGAGAGCGCAACCGCCAGTGCTGACGGGTACACAACGTGAGCTTTCCGAACATGGATCATCCAAGTCGTCACGACCAAGGTGATGGGAGTGACCGATCCAGCCGGTGGATGCCGGATCGGATCAAGACCTGGATGGACGGAGTACCCCCTCCGAAAGTCAGTCATCTGGCCCCCCGTGGGTGTTCGCATCTCAGAAGGAATTTCTGAGAGCGGCTACACCACATTTGGGAGCAGATGGCTTCACTGTGGCCTTGTTGCCCATCTGAAGACGCATACAACGTAGGAACGTCGACTCCCTGGTCTATCTCGTCTGCAGGATCATCCCATTCAATAAGGAAAAAAGTGTACCAATGCTACTAACCCACTAAGGATGCTCTCGACGATCAGCCCTCAAGAGATGAAAATATATTGGGAGTGTCAGGCTTGCACATGTGCAAAATTTAACGGTGACAATCCCAACGCTACTTGCGAAGTGTGTAGCGGCAACGTATTTCGCCTGTTTTACCCTCCTATGCCAGAGGACCAAATGTTGCCTTACACGTTATATCTTCCTAAGGATTCACTACCAGCTAATGCGACATGGGTGCACTTGATTGGATTAGGCCGGGGCTCGGATGAAAAAGATAAAGAGACAATTACAACGTTTAAAGAAATTGTGGTGTATCGAACATTGAAAGTTTGCACATTTTCGCTTTAGTGTCGCACGACCATCAAAAACTTACTTTTCCGTCAAATTAACGTTTGCGTCTTGATAGTTTCCATCTGAATTTACCTCCTGATCAGGAGCCCAGTGGATCATCACTACTACGAGCTAGAGGTATCCAACTGAGCAGGGGTTCTCTCGTGTTTTACGCGAAAACCACCTGCTTAATGGAATCGAACAATTGGTAGATCGTTTAGTCGGAAAATGAGCCTCGCGTTTGAAGAAACCGAGGAGGAAAAGCCATTGCGGCTCCGGATTGAACACGTCTTTTTATCTGTATCATTGAAAATGAGACAGTGATTACCATCAAAGATGTTGGTGAGAGTGTTTTCTGGGGAGAATTAAATCCTCGTCTCACCGTGCCGTACTCCAAGTTACGCCACCATGACGCGACGTTTATGTTCGTTTTCGCTGTAGGGAATGGATTTGACAAAAACGGCTTAGATCCCGAGAGCTTCCTATGCCTACGGATTGGTTTCTAGAGTACCAGATAGCGCCATTGTAAAAACGTCAGATTGTCAGCCAAGCGTGGAATGGATTGTTACTCAGTGGATGAAGAAACTCCGCTCATCCGAAGTTTGGCAACACACGATGCACCTCCACGGAGTGATTTAATACTCACTTTAACCCCGCAAGCTTTATTTTCCAGTGGAAATTCCATTAGCACACGTCGCAGATTCCAGACAACCGAGTTTTAGAGCTAAGTGGAAATAAAATCTCGTCGTTTTTTAATCCATCCACCTCTGAACATACAAGTGATGGCCATGTTGGCAATTAGATGAGTTTTACCAATGTGTTTCTAAAAGGGCAATCGAGAGACATGATGAGTTGAATTTGAGGATCCGTACTTTGATGCAACGCTTCCCGCCTTCATTTGAAGGGGCGGGACCGGAAGGCGAGCGCGAATTAAGTTATGAAGGTTTTCATGCAGCGTTAGAGACCCGTGAGATCCGATGTTCGGATAATACCGTGCTTTTTAAGTTAGTCGAAAACATTGATCGCGGAAAAAACGGATCCACTACCTTAGCGCAGTTTGATGCCACGGTGCATCGGCTAAAATTAATGCACATGCTTGAGGAACACACGCTTGACAGGAGGCAACGCGCTTCTTCTCACCGACCATCTTCATCTCTATCCGTCTCGGATTTTTCCAGTGCAAAGTTACAATCTTAAAACGTAGGCCCCGAAACACTCCCTAACTTTGGTGACCACCAGGGGTGTGTGGTATTACGTTTCGGCACCGGTACAATAGTAGCGTATCAGGTACCAAAATTTACGTGTAAGGTAGTCCATGTTAGTTATCAACTATTGGCTACTATAAATGATCTAATCAGTGAGATATTATTGGCGCAGGGTCTTCATGCAATCGCGATTGGATGGTCTTCATGTATCTACTTGCTATTGTAAGCGGTGCTGATGGGTAGTTTAACTTGCACTGGATACATAATTAAAGACGCATTCCTTCCACTCTTGTTTCAGATTGCCTGTGCTTAAATATCTTGGTCTCAAAATGAGCTTTCCTTTGTGTCCTCCGAAACAAACCAGTGTCTGCTGAAGTTTTCCGTAATTCATTAATAATACGATATTTTGCATATATATCCATTGGTGACGAGTTCATATCACCCTGGGATATTAGTTCAGGAATTCTTGTATAATATTGAGGTTATTTTTTTTTGCATACGCTGTTACTCCAGCCCAGCGGCTAAAACACTTGAACCATAATTGTCGTACATTTTCCTCCCAGCTGGAAACCTCTCCTGGAAGGTGTACTGCTTTATTTCGATAATGCATGGTCTTGGAATACCTCTGTATTACGAAAGTTTGTTTCCAACATGCTGTATCTTTAAGTGAGTCGTCGTAAATTCCATGTAACGGAAATTGTTTCATGACGACTGTAGTCACGGGTGACTTTCCCGTAATTGGTACTTTCGCTGCACATCCTGTTACTGGTGGCGGTCCTTGACCTGCCTGGTAAGAAACTTCTTATCCGAACGTCTGTCGTGAGCTCCTTCATAGGATTGGTGTAACGACTGAACGTAAAGTACTGCTCCCCTTACGCTTTTTCTCCATTCTGTAACTTGTGTTTTTTTGAGCATAATATGCTCAAAAGTGTCGAAAGGACATTTACATTCCTTGTTGGATTTTGGAAATCGGTGTACGTTGGGCGCGTATCGTGTCGTGTCGCTGGCCCTGTATCTTTACCATCGTTCTCCTCAAACAGTTGCTGCATATTAACTATCCATGCTTGCATCCACAGTGAAGACTGGTAGGTCTGGTTGATAGCAGTACTTCAAACCTCCGTTATGTCCATCACTGAATTGACACGCCTATATTGTATTCGACAATAGTGACGTTACTGACCTGATTCTGATTTCTGGTTTATCCAACACTTTGTCTGTTGAACTCACCATCTTAGAATCAGGTATAAAAGGACCGGCTCTTTCAGACTGGTTCCGAAGAAAACAGATTCTGAGGCATCGGTCGTTCCTGGTGGCGGCTCCGGTTCATCCGCAGCCTTTTCCGGAATCGTAGGTGCAGATCCTTCATCACTCCCCGGGGAGTGATATAACTGCATATCCCTTGGTTCCTGGTCTGTCGACCATCCGGCCCGCGATGGGGGGCCTGTCCCCGTTCCCAGGCCATTCATCCGTATGATTTCTTGGCTCCTTGATTTCTCTGGACCCTCCCCATCCTTGTTGGGTGAGGGCTTGACGGCAAATTGAGAGCTGGGGTACCAAAATTTACGTGTAAGGTAGTCCATGTTCGTTATTAACTATTGGCTACTATATAATGCCTTATCCTAGAAATTAAGTGGGGGTCTAGATCTGCCTGATGAATCAATTCCTCGGTCGCCGAGTATCTACTCGCTTTTGATCGCGGTGCTGGTAAAGTGTCAAACACGCACTGGATACACAATTGTAGACGCATCCCGTCTTCTCTCGTCGAAGGTTGTTGTTGTTCAAATGAAGCAACTGTGTCTAGTTGAGCTCTGCTTTGAGCCCATAAGAAATTAATGGTTTCTGCGGACTTGTGTCTCAAACAATTGAAAATTGATTTGTTACGCAATTGCCACAACCATCCCACTATAATTCCACAAAATCCCCACCATAAGCGTCGGAATTGTTTCGTGCAAGAGGAGGCGTTAACTCCGTATTTCTCCATCATCATTAATCGCATACGATCGCTAATGTCAGGCGGTTGTCGGGTGACGATATGTCTTTTAAATTTATTTAGTGTCTGTTCTTCCACTGATTCTCCAATCCAATGGCTGAGCCACTTGGTCCAAATGAGACAGGCACTAACGCAACCCCAAACGATATGTGCAATATCTTGATCTTTCATAGTACAATCGGGGTTAAGCGGACAAATTTGTGTCCCGTCCACCCTTTGATAGGATGTGTTTAGCTAATGAGTAGCCATGCAATATACCACCCATGTCTGATAATCAGTTAAAAGATGCTTATAGTTCCACAATTGTTTAGGAGTTTGATCCTGTGTAATTCTCCACCAGTCATCTCGTATGTGTTTCTTCTCCCATTGGTTAACATTTCTGGTAGTCGAACTGCGATATTCTCATGATACATTTTCTTGAAAAACCTTCTTATCGCTTGTGGTATTCGCCAAAATGACGTATCTTCTTCCAGAGGCCATCCAAACTGATGTAACTCAGGATGTGGGTAACAAACCACTGTTGTATTTTTCACTTCCTTACCATTGTCATCTAACAGTGGCTCCTTAGCATTAAGTGTCCAATAGATTCCACCCGCTGATTGACGTAGTTAAATTATTGAACTATTTGGCTTCGTATGTCCTTCCACTATCCCAGGCTTGAGAACAGACCAACTATATTTATTCAATACGTCCGGACATCTATAAAGTTGTATGGGAGGTGAAACTCCAATACTTTCCCCAACTTGAACTCTAGGAGAAGCCAGGATGATCGCTGTCAACCACCTACCTAATTTTATTCGGGTATGTGAAAGTTTTTGTCCGACAGATACTTTCCATTGATACTTGTTATGAGCGATCCTTGTGATTTGTAACTCACGAATACTGGATTCAGGGATACGATCATATTTGTTGGGTACCAACGTTGTTGCCTGAATTTCCGGTATCCAGGGATTTCTTGTCCAACTAAATGTACCCCAGAATGGCTGATAATACTCTGGAAGTAAATTGTGATAGGGGATATTGTACACATTAACACATAATTCAAGGACTTCAGATTCTTTTAAGCCATAAGAATGTGGTCCGGGTTCACTTCGTATCCGTGAAATCAGAGACGGTAAGTTTTGCTCCACGTATGTCATTAAGTGTTTACGCTGAGTCGTAGACGGACTTAGCCACCAACCCAGTTCTTGACTCAATGTTCCTATTTTTCTGGAGATTGTTCTATTCTTGCATAACGTAAAATGTCTCTTTTGCATAGGAGATATTCGTAATGATTCATCGGGAGACGAGTGTGAAAACCGCCAAACCAATCATGCCGTTTTATAAATGTCGTTTGTGCTTAGTAACCATGTTGTCGCATCCTTCGGGCGCTGAACCTGTAGTGCTAACGGTATTGAAACTAATCCTAGTCCACCAGCTTCTTGAGGAGTGTAGGTTAAAAGCGGAGACATTTTATGGCGTGCTGGTCCTCCATCTGTAATCTGGGACCAAATAAACCTCTTTTGGATTTGAATAAGCTTATTCAATATGTGGTCCGGAGGATCGAATACTTTTGCTGTAAATGTGATCGCTGGTAAGACTACCGTATTGAATAGCATGACTCTGTCCATAATCGAAAGAGAGCACGACACTGCTGTCGCTAATCTCCTATGTATCTGTTGGATACGTAAACCCCAGTTAACTTCCGTCATATTTCCCAGACCGATTTCATAACCTAGATAACGTGTTGATACTCCTTTCTTTAAAACAGGTACACCACACCATTCTTTTGGAAGAATTGTTGGTCTCAAAAATAAAAATTTACTTTTCTTGGGTTGAACTTTCAACCCTGCCAGTTTTCCAAATTTTGTCACCACTTCCAAAGCTTTGTCCATCTTGTCTGCTTTCCGCAGGAATATGGTGGAGTCGTCAACAAATGCCGAGAATTGGTGCTTATCAAAAGCAGAATCTAAACCTATATTGATGCCATCTAGTTCCTTCTCCTGTTGAATAGCCAGCGCCAGTGGTTCCACAGCTAAAATGAATAACAATGGCGCCAATGGACAACCTTGACGTATCCCTGAACAGACTTTTATTGGTTGAGAAATCTGATTGTTGACGAGAAATTCAGCTGTAGTACCTTCATGTAAATTTCTAATTAAATTCACAAAGCTGGTACTGAACCCAAATTACGATAGCACATGATATAAATAATGTCTATCCACAGTATCGTAGGCTTTAGCGAAATCCAAAAATAAAATTCCTGGACACTCTTCATTTGGTAAAAGTTGACTTTGATATGATTGTTCGGTCTGTATTGTGGCCATCATAATTGCGACTGCTTTTTCCACGCGCCGACCAGACACAAAACCTTGCTGTGTATCACCAATTAATAAGCCTAAAAAGGTTTGTAAACGTAATGCCAGTATTTTCGCAAAAATTTTGTAACCAGTTTGTAGTAACGAAATAGGTCTGTAGTCTAGTGCATCTGCTGAATCACCTTTTTTCCTCAAAGATAACACCAATGCTCGTTGGAATGACACTGGTGACATTTTGTCCTTCGAGTAGTCCATTGTATAAACTTGTCAACGTTGGGCTCAGTGTTTCTGCAAAATCCGAAAAATAATCATTGTTTAAACCATCTGATCCAGCTGCTTTACGTCTTTCCAGGTGCTAAATTGCAGATAAAATTTCACTTTCCTCAATCTGGGCCATTAAAATTTTATTCTGCTCTGCTGACACCTTTCGAGTGGTAGGAATTGTAAATAATTCTGTCATTTTCCGTTCAAGTTCTGATAAGAGTACTTCACGATGTTCAACTCCTAGACTTCCACGCCAAAAAAACGCAAATTTATCTGGTATAGTCGTTCCGGGATGTACCTCTGATCCATTAGGTACTATTATCTGTGATACGGTTTGGTCCTTTTCACGCACTGAAGACTTCTTATAGAGCCATCTTAAATCTTCCTCTTTCCGATGGAGTCTTCTTCCTTGGCGTACTCTATGCGACTTATGAATTGCCTCTGCTATTGCTGTAACTAGGTGTTTCCGGGTGCGTGCATTACTGCGTAATGAACTGCGAAGTTGACGTACTCTACGTCTTCTACGCCGTGCTGATTTCCTGGATAGACGAAATAGAGTGGCCACATGTTTAACACTCAGTGGGTCCCACTCAATGTCAGCTGAATTTCGACTAACCAATATGTTTCGTAATGCCCCTTCTATCTTATCATGCATCCCAAATTGAGATGACCCAAAAAAAAAGGTACCTGGGTCTCTGGTTGAAAAAATATTTTTGGCTCTGTCTCTTTTCTGATTTTGAACTTGAGCATGGTCTGAATAAACAGGCGGTTCACTGACATCTAGCCATTGGGTCAATGCTGTTAATTGTTTGGACACATAAAATCGATCAATTCGACTAGCCGAGTTGCCTTTCCAAAACGTAAAGTATTCGCTCGGGTCTAATTCCCATCACCGGAGACTGATCCTATAAGTGCCCTCGCATCCGTTAAATGATATTTTTCCACAAGACGAGATAAACTGGTACTCTCAGTGTTATTATTACGTTCTCCACCCAATCGATCGACCACTGAGGATTCAACGCAATTAAAGTCACCACATAGTATCAATTTATCCAGCTGGTTGGATATCATCTGGCCCACTTCGGTAAAAAAATATTCTCTGTCATTGGAGTTGGTGGCTGGAGCGTAAATATTTACAATCGTCAAAGTTTTTCACTCAACCGCAATAAAAAGTGATGACCAAAGTTGTTGTTTCCATGGAGTCATGAACTTGGCCTGATCTGGGTGAAATAAAATTGCTACTCCACCCGTTTTATCACCACCTATACTCCAATATGCTAATTCTCTGTTACAGTTATAAATTCCCCATAATCGATTCCGTTGATTCGTGTATTCTAGAGCTGTTTCTGAAGACGTAATATGAGTTTCTTGGAGTACAAAAATTTGGGGTAAATGTGGCCCTTTCATGTATCTCCACGCTGATAACCATCAAATAATATCTGTTTTTTTCTTTAATCCTCTAACATTTTGCGTCAATATGGTTAGAGAAGTTTCATCCATTTGATTATATGTCTCTGATTTAATCGACTGGAATTCCATTTCCTTTTAAAAGCCTAATTACACATAGCTTTCCATCGATGACAAATCAAAGTAATCATGTGCAACCTGTTCGTTAATCGTTTTGTGGTAAAGTGACTTGTGGATTAATTGATGGGAAGGTGTGAAGTACTATCCAGAGGGCGCCTTCTGATTGGTAGAAAATATGGACCAAGGGCATAGGTGCTGGATGGTCGTCGCCGAGCGGTGGCCGGACGGCGCCAGGCCAGGAATCAGGCCGGATGAATGCGACTGAAGACGTGGATAGTTGAGCTAGCGGACTAAACGGACGGGACGACCACGGATGGCGGACGGCCGAGGGGCAGATTTGTTGGAAGGTATGAGCGAAGGGGTCTGAAGGAGGATGAGTGTTCTAGTAGACGAAGGAGGCACCCGGATCGGACGTGGAGCTGCCAAGGAAGTGCTAACGCCAGCGGCCAGTGAGCTCAGATGGATGGCCATCCGGTGAGTTCGATGTACCGGCCGGGCTGGTACCAGCTGGGTTCGGTGTACCGGCCGGGCTGGTACCATTTGGGTTGGGTGTACCGGCCGGGCTGGTACACAAAATCGGAGTTAACCGGGCTATTTCGGGCAAGACACATGACTGGCCAGCCGGGCTATTTGGGGTAGGCTACACAAAAGGGAGTATTGGATATAGGGATAAATCAGTATACGTTTCGCTTTCTTAGACACAAGTCGCTTTTATTGGTTCACAGCGGAGGGCTAACAAGGCCCCCTCTTGCTGCTATTGGTTTGCCCGGGGAAGGTTAAGTTAACCCACCGGAAGTCCCCTGACCGGGAGTCGCGGCGTTTCGTACACTCACCTCAAGTCGCCCGTGTTTTGAACACGGTATTAAAGTATTGGGAAGTGGTAACATTTTGGCCTTCTGTGGAAGATTGTGGAGTTATATTTGGATTCCCCTTTACGTACACGTTTGGATTTACCCTTCATTATTATTGGTTTGGCTGGCCGATCGATTATTCTCGGTCCAGCCGTCGCAGTATACAAAGTTCAAGTATATTGCCAGTCGAGCTCCCCGGTGACGATTTCCGCCCAGGAGCTACCCCTAGTCCTAACCCTCATCTCCCTATTCGACGGACTTTACACTTTTCGACCTAGAGTCCACCAAGAGAGCGCAACCGCCAGTACTGACGGGTACACAAGGTGAGCTTTCAACATGGAACACCCGAGTCGTCACGATCAAGCGGATGGAAGTGATCGATCCAGCCGGCCGGATGTCGGATCGGATCATGACTCGGATGGACGGAGTACCCCCTCCGACAGTCAGTCGTCTGGCCCCCCCGTGGGTGTTGGTATCTCAGAAAGAATTTCTGAGAGCGACTAAACCACAATAGCATGGCTAGAGTCAAGTGGAGTGGTGCTCTGGGAGTTATTTTATGGGGGCCAAAAAGGCTAAAAATTTAGAGAGACATTATCCCCACCGGAGTTTTTATTATCCCCACCGGAGTTATTTAATTTGTGATTTCTGTAATTGCGATCACAAAAGCGAGGCTCTTTATCAGTAGCATTCGAATGCTGAATGGTGAACTAGCGACTGCACGCAGATTTTTACGACGTGAATAGCTATTACGACTGCAACGATAGTGCGCGCTTAACCTTCTTGTTGCTGTAACGTCGTCTTTCTTTCCTGCTTCCAGAGGCTAAAACTCCTCCATTAATGATAGGGTCGCCTGTGCTCCTCCAGACATAGACGTGTAACTGGTGTTGCTAAATAAGAAGCCGCGTGTCAACGAGCTGAAATGACTTTACCGTCGTGAAGCCTTTAAAGAAGAATGTAGCTACCATCTTCTCATCAGTAGGTAACGACGAATTCTGAAAGGGCGGGAAACGAAGCCGTTAAACAAAGACAGAAATTTGACGAGCATGTATCATATGTGTAGCAGCTTCACTAGTACTGGGGGAAGAGTCAATCAATGCAGGGGGGTCTAAAAAGCAGCCTTAGTATCCTCACGTCAGTGAGACTGACAGAGCAGGGACAAATATTAAATTGTGGTCCACACTTTTTGTAATCTTTCAAGGGAGATATTATCCCGAGGATAATAAAAACTCCGGTGGGCATAATAAAAACTCCGGTGTGAGTTCTCAATTTGCCGCCAAGCCCTCACCCACCAAGGATGGGGAGGGACCGAACGGAACGACAGAGCGTCAGCATCCTACGGAGGAACGGCCTGGGCACGGGGCCAGGCCCCCCATCGCGGGCTGGTAGGCCGCAGGTCCAGGAACCAAGGGATGCACAGTTACTTCACTCACCGAGGCGTGAGGAAGTTACTGTGCCTACGACTCTGGAAGAGGAAGCGGATGAAGCGGAGCCGCCACCAGGAGCGACCGCAGATTCAGAATCGGTTTTCTTCGAAGCCATTCTGTAAGAGCCGGTCTTTTTTATACCTGATTCTGAGATGGTGCGTTCAACAGGCGAACTGTTGGATTAACCAGAAATCAGAATCAGGTTAGGAACGTCACTATTGTTGACAACAGATTGTATCGGAGTACCGACGGGGTGTGAGGAAGTGCCTTCGGGGCCATCACACCCAGTCTTAGCGATGTACTCACAAGGAAGGACGCGTAGAGGTGTGGATGAGCCTGCGGGGCCACCACACCTAAGCCAAATTAACGCCGCGACTATCGGAGATACGACAGGGTGTGAAGAAGTGCCTACGAGGCCATCACACCCTTGTTCAAAGATGTACTCACAAGGAAGGATGAGTGGAGGAGTGAAAGAGCGTACGAGGCCACCACCGCAAGGAAGAACGCTACGGGGAAGAAAGTGCCACGAGCGGAGGAAGGACTTGGCAGAGGACCAAGGAAGGAGAAATCCGGGCGTGCCAGCGAGCACCACAGCAAAGGAAAATGTTAGCGAGCGAGTGAGTGAGCAAGCAAGGAAACTAAAGGGGGTGAAGGTTTTCAAGGGACTAGATGGACGCATTATCATCAATTATCTACGAGCAGTTAATCTAGATCCTGAGTCACCAACCTCCTTGGATGAAAACGATGTAGCTATTAGTTAAGACTAAATAGACTGCACTCTACTACTACTACTAATAAAAACTCCGGTGGGGATAATGTCTCCCAAAATTCATTGAGTTTTGCAAAAAAAAAGTGTTTTTTTTTCGTTACCATTTCTTCCAGTGCTTAAACAAAAAACGCAAAGTCTCCTTGTCGCTTTATTTTTCCGCGCCATCGCGTCAGAGTTGGCCACTAAAGTTGGCTGCATCCGTTGATGGACTCGTCATGGTCCATTTCGTCGTAATCTTGCGTCGAGTTGAGAAAAACTCGACGCCACCATCGCCTGTAATGTCCATATCTCCAAATTTACTTTTTGTGCCATACAGACCACCAAAACTAAACGGTTCCCGAGGAACGGGGATCCCAATATTAATCCCAATCATACCAGCACGGAAGCGCGCGTGAAAATACTCGGCCGACGCGCCATTGGACGTGTAAATGGCGGCAGCATTGCCATACTCACTGGCATTTTCAATCGCCAATGCTTCATCAAATGTCTCGACACAATAGACGGACAAGACGGGGCCAAAAAGCTCTTTTTTCATGGCAAGATCTTCTGGATTCGTATGTAAAAGCACGGTGGGACCGACCCAAAATCCTTTTTTTGAGTCACTGGCCCACGCTCGACCATCTACCAGCACCTGAACGCCACTCGCTTCGGCTTGATTAATGTATTGCAATACTCGCGTTTGTGATTGGGCATCGATTAAAGGACCAATTTGACCGGCTTTTGTCCCACGAGTCAAAGCTTTGGTTTTAGAGACCACTTGATCCAACAATAAAGCACAATTTCCAACAAGTAAGAGCACGGACGCCGCCATACAACGTTGTCCAGCACACCCTGCAAACGACGCGACAATATCGTTCGAAGTCATGTCCAAAGGGGCATCAGGAAGAGCGACGAGATGGTTTTTCGCCCCTCCGAGTGCCAAAACGCGCTTATCGAGGGCACGACAACGCCGTGCAACGAGTTGAGCGACGTGACTGGACCCGACAAACGTGAGAGCAGCAATGTCGGCATGATCACAGAGAGTTTGGACGGGTTCGATCGTGCCGTGGATGATCTAGGTAAAAAATACAGAATGAAAAAAAGTGTTTTTTTTTAGGAAGAGAGTGGAGGAAGAAAGGAAGAGAGTGGAGCGAGGGTAGAAGAGAGTGGAGACGTACTTGGAAAACACCTTTGGGGATTCCTGCTTCCAGTAGCAATTGACCCACGCGCGTCATGGTTAACGGGACCTACATGGTGGAATTTGATATGTCGATAAAATGATCTTTTTTTGTTGTTTTGAAAAAAAAACAAGATGCCAGTATTGTTTTTTTTGTTTTTGTGTACCTTTTCCGACGGTTTCAAGATCACGCAATTGCCCATTATTAATGCAATAGGGATTGTCCACATGGGGACCATAATGGGAAAGTTAAAGGGTACAATGCATGCCACAACGCCCAATGGATCACGCACGTCGTGGCACGTGATCCCACGAGAAACCTGTAACGTCCGTCCTTGCACTAATTGAGGTAAACTACATGCGTACTCTACAGTCTCATTGGCTTTCAAGACACTGGCAAGTGCTTCGGTTCGATTCTTTCCATTCTCCTGCACCACAATGTCCACCAATTCATCTGCCGTATAATATAGAGTTCCACAAATGTTGATTAGCGTGCTCTAACGACTTCACGACTATATTACCTTTATGTTGCATGATCAGTGCGTGAAACTTCAACATGATGGCGGCCCGAGTCTTGATCGTCGTTTGTCGCCATTGGTTAAAAGCGTCTTTACCTCTCGCCACCGCCAGTTTCACGTCCTCGTGATTGGATAAAGCACACGAACCGATTACGTCACCAGTCGATGGATTAATAACGTCAATATATTGGTTGTCTTTGGGTGGCACAAACGTCCCATCGATAAGATTATCCGCCTTTAACGCCATCCTGAGGGGGAATCCGGAAATGCGAACAAGAATGATATCAAAGATTCAGCTTCAACATTAGGTGGTATACCTAAACATGAGGTAGTTTACCTAAATGATATTTTGTTCTAAATAGTTTTTACCCAATCAAGACGCATGTTAATGTACAAGTAATGCTCTTCGACGCCAATAGATAGCAAATTCTACACTAATTCTTGCAAAGCATTGCCACATGCCAGTCCCTTGCTATCAACGTCCTTCAGGCCATTATTTTTGTTTGTGTGGTCTACATACCTCAATTTATATGATTGCGAATCTTGAACAGTCGCAATCATGGAGAAAAAGAATCTCGTTATTCCTTGCCGTGGTAATAAAATCTGTAGTCCCTTTGTGGCAAAACACGAGAGTAACAGCGAGTCAATATATTACGTATCTTCTGGAACCGGTGAAGTTTTCGAGTACCGTCCATCCGACGACAATCATTCGCCAATTGTGTTTTCGGGAGGTGAGCCATTTGGAGCAGAATTTGACCAAAAGGGTCAATTACACGTTACCGACTGTGCTCATGCAGCAATTCTTCGAGTGGATAATGCATCTCAGCCTGGAATTATGGTTAAATCGTATGAAGATCGAACGTTTCGAGGTCCTAACGGTATTGCCTTTGACCGAGATGGGACACTTTTGTTTACGGATAGTGGTCCGATGGGAGAGACGACTCTAGAAAAACCGCAAGGCAGTGTTTATTGTATCACACCCAATTTAAGTGGAACACAGATTTTGCGTCCACTAATGATGGAGTGTCTTGCCCATCCTTGGGGAATTGCAGTGTCATCAGATACAGGCGCACTTTTCGTAGCTGAGACCATGAAAAATCGAATTCTGAAACTTCATCAGCGACCTCGAAATGTTTACCACGCGTCGGTATTTTATCAGTTTTCAGGGGGAATGGGACCATCCGGAATTACTTGTGGTGCAGATGGGACTTTGTATGTCGGACACTACGATTTTTCAGGTAATAAGGGGTTTCTATGGATAGGAGTGTCTAAACTATTTACGGACTTTTTCTTTGTTCTATGAACTTTAGGTGGAAACACGGATAAGGGGATAATATCGATTATAGGGTCGAATGGTGTCTTACAACGAACATTGGAAATATTGGGGGCTGAAATTACAGGAATCTGTTTAAGGTAAATCACGTACGTCGCCATAATTTCGAGTCAAAAGAGCTCAATTTTTATTCTGTGAATATTTTTCAGCATGGCCGAGGACTACCTAATAGTGACAGAAGCATCCACGAACTCATTTCATCGACTTTCAATTTGTGAGTAGCTGAGTGGATTTAGCTATACAAACGCATGAAACAGCCAATCCTCGACTTTCTCAATACGGAGGACATACATCCTGCTTTTTTGTGTTTTCTGGCACTTGTTTTTGAATCAATTCTAGTTTTACAAAACCTGTCGTTTAGCTATCAATACTAAAGTAGTGATGTTAAGGTAATGGTAGACTTTCGAAGTCCAATACGAAGTACATTTTTCTGAAGTATTCGGAATTTTACCAAAGTCTACCAAAATCTCATTGGTTGAATTTATCCAATATTTACTAATCAGAATCCATAGAGAAACGGGGATATTGTGGTAATAATTTGGTAGGAATCCAAAAATAGTTTTGAATATTTCGGAAGTATTACAAAAACATCACTAACGTAAACTTTCAGTTTAGTGCGCTAAAATGGATCCCTAAGGAAAATGACCATTAATTTTGAATCGCAAAACTTATCATAAATCTGAGCACATGTCCGAATAGCTACGTTCACAGGCTATCAAAACCTCATTTTTACCGATTTTTCGCGGTGATTGGCTGCTTTCAAGGACTGCTTCAATCTAATACTTAATTTTGGCCTCCGTTCAGTTTAGTGCGCTGTAATAACTTGGTTTTTGTATTAGGTGGCTTGTGAGAATGATTTTTACATAAACCTTTCCCTACCACGCTCCAGATCTCAAATATTTTATGATATGATAACATAATACAGTTGTAGAGGTATACAGTTTTGGCACCCGCCCTGTAATGCCAAATCGAGTTGTAGCCAAAAACATACCGAGAAAATATAAAATCGTGAAGGGAACGGCAAGTTGATAGATTTGTCATTTTGGCCTATCAGTATTTATAAATCCCTGAGTCATTTGTTGATTGGTAAATATGACCGGAGTGCACTAAACTGATCGGAGCGCACTAAACTGAAAGTTTACGTTAATCAATACCCAGGACGCATGCTACATTACTAGTAACTTATTATTAATAATACATTTTAGTATACCAGTAACGTTATGTACTGTTGAAAAAAGGAGATCTAGATACGTATGCAACGATTGGTCAAAAACAATAAATTGCAATTACCAGTTTCCTGAACAAAAAATAACAGAAAGGGGTGATATTCTTGATTAACACCTGTGGGGAGATTTTCTCTCCGGGTTGTGCCGAAGGCTTCACCGATCGACCGACACCTAGCACACGCAAAACATTCTGAATGGATGTTTCTTCAGAGACCTCCACACATTTTTATTTGCAATGATGTCCTCTATTCTACATTGAATCCCGTGAATAAGTGGGTGGGCACAAAATACGTGCTTTGGTGTTCAAGCATCCGCTGGTAGTCTTCATTGGGTGCTGTATTCAGATCCTACGATTTCCAGAAATTCCATTATCCATTTGTTCAAGATGGATGCAGGTGCTGGTTTGTAACTGGTGCCATAAAGCAAAACGTTCTATCAATGGCGCCCAATTATATTTATGGTGGGTGCTGTAAAATTTTACTTGAGTGTAATGTCAGTGCTTTGCTCTTCTTAGTTGGTGGTGAGATTAATAACATTGCAAGTCCCCGGCGTTTGTGTTTCGTTTGCAGTTGCCTTATATGGATATGAGCCCCAGACCCCTGCCTGACTATCCGGGATTTATTTCGTGTGTGTAATTCGAGCGATACCACAGAATTTTTTCTGAATATTACGGCATGGACAACATTTGAAACATCTAGATATCGTTTTTTGGCGTCTAACGCACGGAAAAACTCCACGCACATATCGGGAAGTGCAAAATCGTACGCACAGAGATCACCTTTCCGTCAAAGGGTTGGTCGTGGATACTACAAAACAGAGGCAATCCCAAAGTGGCTAATACCTATCTCCACAAAAGCGTTGCAAAGTCGGCTAGCAAGAAAACAGTGCTTTTTGTACAGCTAATGAGACCTATCAGTTTTGCGTTGCTCCTATGGGCCTCGCTGAAATGCCTGACATTTTGTCATCCATTCATTGTTGTCTTTTTGGATGATAAATGCGATTTTATTCTCTATACCTTGGGCCAACCTTCATCATAACCCGGTCTCGTTTGCTGTCTCCATCATTCTTCTTGGTTGAGTTATCCTGGTCCGGTCGGTCATCTGTCTTCAACCACATCAGCTGTCCTACTGGTCGGAATACTCGTTCGGTCACCACATACTCGATCGGCCGACCCTATCGGTCCTCCGAGCCATAATGACACTTAATCCGTCAATTATTAATTATCGATCTCCTTTAACCTCAATATCGGCCTATCGAGGCTCTTAACCATTTCACAATCTCCAAATATCCGATCAGCAAATTGGGTCGGTCGGCCATGCCGATCGATCGGTCGAATCAGTGCATAATACCCAAAGCGCCGGCATTTAACAACTATAACATCCAACGAGCAAATAGATCGGTCATCCAAGCTGGTCGGCATATTTCGATCTATAATCAGGCATCTGGAGGCTCAAATTGTGGTAAGGTGACTTGTGAATTAATTGATGGGAAGGTGTGAAGTACTTTCCAGAGGGCGCCTTCTGATTGGCAGAAAATATGGACCAAGGGCATAGGTGCCGGATGGCCGTCGCCGCGCGTATCTACCAGCGGCCGGACGGCGCCAGACCTGGAGTCAGGCCGGATGAAAGCCACTGAAGACGTGGATAGTTGGGCTAGCGGACTAAACGGACGGGACGACCACGGATGGCGGACGGCCGAGGGGCGGATTGGTTGGAGGGTATGAGCGAAAGGGGACTGAAGAAAGGTGAGTGTTCTAGTGGATGAAGGAGGCACCCGGATCGGACGTGGAGCTGCCAAGGAAGTGCTAACGCCAGCGGCCAGTGAGTTCAGATGGATGGCCATCCGGCCGATCCGGCTGGGTTCGATGTACCGGCCGGGCTGGTACCATTTGGGTTGGGTGTACCGGCAGGGTTGGTACCATCTGGGGTTGGTCTACCGGCCGGGCTGGTACACAAAATCGGAGTTAACCGGGCTACTTCGGGTAAGACACATGACTGTCCAGCCGGGCTATTTGGGGTAGGTTACACAAAAGGGAGTATTGGATATAGGGATAAATCAGTATACGTTTCGCTTTCTTAGACACAAGTCGCTTTTATTGGTTCACAGCGGAGGGCTAACAAGGCCCCCTCTTGCTGCTATTGGTTTGCCCGGGGAAGGTTAAGTTAACCCACCGGAAGTCCCCTGACCGGGAGTCGCGGCGTTTCGTACACTCACCTCAAGTCGCCCGTGTTTTGAACACGGTATATTAAGTATTGGGAAGTGGTAATATTTTGGCCTTCTGTGGAAGATTGTGGAGTTATATTTGGATTCCCCTTTACGTACACGTTTGGATTTACCCTTCATTATTATTGGTTTGGCTGGCCGATCAATTATTCTCGGTCCAGCCGTCGCAGTGTACAAAGTTCAAGTATATTGCCAGTCGAGCTCCCCGGTGACGATTTCCGCCCAGGAGCTACCCCTAGTCCTAACCCTCGTCTCCTTATTCGACGGACTTTACACTTTTCGCCCTAGGGTCTATCAAGAGAGCACAACCGCCAGTACTGACGGGTACACAAGGTGAGCTTTTAACATGGATCATCCAAGTCGTCACGACCAAGGTGATGGAAGTGACCGATCCAGCCGGCCGGATGCCGGATCGGATCATGACTCGGATGGACGGAGTACCCCCTCCGACAGTCAGTAGTCTGGGCCCCCCGTGGGTGTTCGCGTCTCAGGAAGAATTTCTGAGAGCGACTACACCACAAATTTTGAATCCCGATCGTTAATCACCTTAGGCACCGACTTTATGGTAAAAGCCGGTATCATTCTGAATTTAAAGAATGGTTCATGCATTATACCGGGAGAAAGGCCGCTTGCTATATTAGCTGCAAGTGATCTCATTAGTAAACCTTATGCTGAAACATATGAGGAAATTCAGGCAAATAAGGACCGAAAGACTAATTGGAAGAGTGTCCAAGCCGTTCGAACCATAGGAGATGTGCCACGCGCCGTGTACACCATAGCTGTCATTCCACCAAAGCGAGTAGATCAGCTTTATCTGGATTGCGAGATGTACTTGCAGATACCAGCAGCTGAATACGGTATTAAGTCGGATTTTACTGTAAATGAGAGTGGGTACCATGATTTAATTGGAGCTCTCGAACTAGCCAGAAGATATAATGTACACAAGGCGATTGTATGCAGAGATTTCATTATAATTGGCCAATTCAATGGGGATCTGCGGTGTAGTCAAGCGTCTTTGGCAGTATGAATAAACAGGGTGAAATTATTGCTCGCAGGTTTCAATACTGCCAGCTTAATTCATATCGCGCAAAGGTATAACCAACCAGTAGATTTATTTACACACCAGACGATGATGTCTCTATCGTCTGGGAGAATTGAGTCAGTGGATGATAAAAAGACGTACAATTACTGAATATTCTCCTAGCGTTGTTGTATCGTACCGTGGATGAAATTGACGGAGCCAATAAACCTATGTACTCAATCATAGATGAAATGAATGTATTGCAAGATACAAGCATACATGTTCATCGTATTTGAGTTTACGAGATAAGAAGACTAATGATGAAGTTGTTAAGTGAAAACGAGTATCAAGTGGATAAGGAAGAGATGAAAAAAGTATTTGTCATCACACGGAACATGAGCAAACAGCAGAAGACGTTACAACCTCCATCAGACAAGACTAAAAGATGTGTAACATATCCAGATGTAAGACGGATAAGCCAACCGATGAAATTACTGAGCGAATGCTACTGCAAGCGCAGCTAGAGCTTTTCAAAAGGATAGCCACAGCACAGAGGAAATACCCATGGTGTGCTCAGATTACTGCGTATTTGAGTGGAAATGAAGAAATTCTAGCATCTATGAACGCGCTGAAGAAAGTGGCTCGTGTGTCTGAAGCTTATGTAATAGACTCAGTTGGAGTGTTGTATTACTGCCTATTTAGTAATACGAAAAAAAAGATACGCTTCGAACAGTGGGTTACGAAATGGACTCAGTTGGAGTGTGGTATTACTGCCCATTTAGTAATACGAATAAAGAAGATACATGTCAAATAGTGATACAGGAAGTATCCTATGGGGATATTTTTACATGCACATCGTTCGGAAGCAGTAAGTGGAGCGCATCAAAGAATCTCCAAAGTTTTGGCGCGGTTGGGGAAGTTGTTTTTTTCTTATTGGCGTGGGGTATGTATGCCAAAATTAAACGTTTAATGGCTTAGTGTGAAGTCCGCAGAATTTAGTTCAAAGGGCGACCTGAACATAACATGGAGGAATGAAGGAAAGGCGAGGTGGGATAAAAAGATGATTAAGCTGGTAATGGACCAGGATAAAAAACAGAAATCAAGAAAAACAAGTCGTACATGATGGTATTGAATAAAGCCACATGACGCAAGATCAATATACATGCCACGGACCCCAGTTGGCTGTGAGCAGAAAGAGTGGGGGCCCGAGTTGGCTTCACTGACAAACAAGAAGAGTAAGATTAAGAAAAACTACTCAGAAGACGACTCAGGCGATCATAACATAGTGATTGTTGTGAATGCTACATGTGATCAAACGGCCATAAATGTGTGCCACCGAAGCATGTAAATGAGTACATGTGATGAAACGACCTTAAATGTGTGCCGCCAAAGCATTAGGAGGAAACGAGTGCGATGAAACGGCCGTAAATGGGCGCCGCAGAAGCACGGAGTGATGGGTATAATGTGATGAAACGACTTTAAATGTATGTCGACGAAGTGTTTTTTGGAAGATATATATATATATATAGATATGTTACAATATTCCCCGAAGTATGTGCCTGAAGGAAAATATTACGTGGGTGTACGATGCTAGGGCATCTTCTTAGCTTATATGTCTTGATGTAGTAATCCACTTGCCTCGTTAGTATTGCTGAGCGACAGCAAATGCATCCAAACAACGAAAAATGAACATTCATCACATTCAGGCGCTTCCAGTGTTGAAAACTGGGATATTTACCGCCCGAACAACGTCATTAAGCTCGGACCACTCTGGACTGCGAAACGCTTGATCTGGCACTATTCAGGAGTAGAAACTTCGTCTTCTAACAGCACTGTTGCTGATAAACTTATTTGCATTTTTTTAGTACGTCGTGATTGCCATCTTGGACCAGGGCGGGAGTTTTCTTGTCGACCGCCTCTCGCTGTGTCCATTTATTCTGACATAGCGTCGGTCCTAGGATGAGATTCAATGAGAAAAATATATTGGCAGAAAGAGGTGATCTAGTGCTTTCTTTTCATCCAATCCTTGTTCTCTAAAACGTAATTTTGGACCAATTACGATGGACTTTGTGTATATGTTGCGTTTATTTTGCCCCGGAGGAAGTACTACATAGATTATTAAGTTACGGTACTGAGTGGATCACTTTCGAATGGGTCACGGTACTACCTGAATTATTTCGATAGAATTTGTCCGGGCCGGTGCGGGAATTCTTTTTGTTGACCGGATTGTCCAGGCCGGTGCAAGAATCGTCCGGGCCGGTGCGGGATTTTATGGAGTCCCGGAGTGGTGTGAGATACACAAACAGTTGGATGAAATCGGTAGGGAAAAAGTCCCTTTAGAGAGTTGGAGATATTACAAGAACAGCATAACAACAGGAACTACGCCGGACGATGACGGGAGCTCCGATCGACAAGGAAGGCGCACAGAACACCGTGAGCGGCACAGAATCGTCTTTGAAGTTACTTCAGAAGTTGGCAGCAGTTCACGCATGTGTACACTAACGATCACGTATTTATCGTTTGCGCTTGTGTGGCGATTTTGACAAACTTGTTGGGTATCTTTGAGATTACTCGATGTTTGATTGTTACAGATGGATGTAATGAATAACGTGGAGCTTGAGTATATATCGTGGCACGAAACTTTTGTGCGTCTCTGGAATAGTCGTTCGTCGCTGGTATTGCACGACATGGAGGCGCTACTACAAGAATTAATTTGCGAAGCCAACCCTGAACGATCGCGGTCTCCTAAAGTGAAGAATAAAATGCTTGAGTGTAGTTTCCATTTTCAGTCTTGTCGCTGTTACTTGTAATGCTACCAAGACGGATATACGTAAACAATTTCGTACCGTTAGTAGTCGTATTCGCAATCACTAGCTAATGGAGACAGATACAGCCAGCCGAAAAGTAATGGGTTACTAACAGGAGATTTGACGCGTAGGACGTCGACGAATTAAAGTGGATGGAAAGCATTAAATGCCTAATTATGACGAAGAGAATGGAATAACTCATCGATTATGATGAAACGTTCCGGGCAACAAAGGAATGAAGGCAAAATAGTGCAAGTTGGAGAATTGGGTGATTGGGTTCACAAAAAGTGATGAGGTTCTACCTAGCAGTGATGATGACGTATGCACATTCATTTTAGCGTCTCAGCGAGCATAAGAACTGAGTGGAATCTGGAAGGAGTTGGTGAAGAAAGCAGATACACTCAGCATGCCTAAGTATATCATGTATTGGAAAGAAACGGATACCAGAAGAGTGCTACATGACATGATTTATGAAGAAAAAGTGTGATAAGATGATGATACAAGTCTTTCACTCTATATTCATGGATTATGGTGCTCTACAAGTTTTTCACTCTATATTCATGGATTATGGTGCTCTGCAACTCTTTCACTCTATATTCATGGATCATGGTGCTCGCTATGGCCCGCGGTTTCGCTGTAGCTTCGCAAGAGGCGGCTGTGATAAAGTGGATTATGCTTTACCTAATGGGTTTCTATTTGCTGATTGGTGAATAATGAGGTTATACTGAGTAGGAGTATAAAAGTAAGAGCACATAAGTAGGAATATATAAGTAGGATAACATAAGTAGGAAGTAGTGATATGGAGTAGTCCGGTAGAGGTACTTTTATACCTTACCTGTAAATATATAATTTTCCCCCTTTTGCAAGCACTGACTACTCTTAGCCAAGTTGCTCGACGGACGCCAAACCTTACACACAAGACCGACTTTAATAACCGAACACCAAGAAACACTCGCCGTTTACGCAAGCCAACGTCGTATCTCCGAAAGGACTGTCGAAGGACTACTTTGGTCATTTCTTCACTTTAAGTGTACAAGTGGCTTATACGGTCGGTCTCTGAGTTTAAGTTCTTGGGAATACAACTTTTAAGAGATTCGTTTGTTTTCGGAGTAAATTTGTAAAATTTAAGTTACGCTAGGACATTGGACCCTCAGGACTTTGCGCACATGGTACTCTGATTACACCATAAAATCAGCCGCAGTGATATGCGTAAGGTGATTGTATTATGCTTCATCAAAAATGACGAAAGGTTTGATCTCGATATGATTTAAGCCAGTATGCAAATTAAATGAGTTCTAGGCGGAAAATCGAATCAAACTGGTCTAAATTTGTCTTGCTCAACCGTTGAATAAGACTAAATCTATCGATGATTCATTGACATCTTAGCTCCATATCCGATATTGCATTTCTTGAACTCGTTGTCAAACAGCTTTAGGGGCCAGTGGGTTGCTGCATGGCCACCACGACCTCCATAAATGCCTTAAACAATTTTAACACTCATTTTCCCAAGCACATAGAGCTTGAAAACATCACACTGGCAAACTCCGGTCAATTTCGTCCATCGAAGCACTAAACTATCAAGCTTCGTTCGTGCTGAACCTTTTCAAAAGGCATTTGAATCTGCTGTGACTCAAGAATGCTTTTCAGTTTTGCAAGCTCGAGCTGAAACACTTCATGTCGCTGCTTCTTCTCCTCCTCAATGCGTCTTAAAAGTGCGTTACGCTTAATCACCGCGATCCCCTCGTTCATCGCTTCTTACTCGTGCGTTCAACTCACTCGATTCAGCCTCTGTGACTTACGTTTACCAGGGATCACTTTCACCTGTGGCTTTACCTTTTTGCTACTCAATGCTTTCACCGTAGTTTCCTTTCCATCATTTGCCGTAGAAGATAAAGCGATCGCCTTTGCTTTACTCGTCTTTGCCGTGGCGGGTACCGAAAAACTAGGATATGTTCTGATCCGAAATAGGCTCAGTTTGAGCAAGATTACAGGTTGCAGCCAGAGCCAGAGCAACCAGCGTTTTCTGGAAGTGCTCTGATATAAGCGATTGTATGGAGTCGAGAGCAAAATCAATAATGAACTAAGCTGAGGTTAAATTTGGATGTCAGCGGCCAAGCGACTAAGCAGAAATGTATTTTCAGATTCGCTTCGCAGAGCACGCGATTAACTCATTGAATCATATCTGAAGATCTAGCAGAAATACAGTATAGCTAAAATCTGTTGCGCTAATATTCTTGATTAATCTAGGGCAATGTATATGCGATAGATAACAATAAACAATGACATCATATCCAGTGATCGAGTGATTGTTAAAACAATTCCGAGCGGTTGAAGACTTGTGGAATGTCGTGGGAGGGTGTTACAGGTGGGATAGAGATAAGTACGACATATTCTTTGAGAACGTACATATCGGTTTTCATCCTCTTCGTCTCGACGACTCAAACGAGTACCGCCGATGAATGCGCAGACTGAAGTAAAAAGCGGAGAAGACCGCTGGTACCCGCCGAGAAACGCGAGAGAGATACATGAGAAAGCAATTTGAACGATCAAAAGACCAGTTGGGTGACAACAACATAATGGAAACCGACCCTGAAGTAGGATAGGGCTCAGATACATCAATGGATTCTTTCTAAAATGACTGAGGGGTCTGGTTTTTGGTCGAGTTTTCAAAAAGAGCGATGACTTCCTTGATGATTTTTCATTGGCTTGATCCCGCGAACAAATCCGCCGATGCCCTGAAATCATTTATCAGCAATGAGTGCCCAATGTTTTGGATACTCCTCTTTCATAGTGCCATCGGTAAGCAAATCACGCTCGTCGGGTTGCGTGATAAGCCTTGACTGGTGAAATACCTCGTTTTTATCAAATATTGTCTTGTCTATCACACTTCAGTCAGTGATACAAACCGCATAGCCTGACTGAATCACTGAGACTTCAGCCTTGTGTCCGTACAAACCATTTTTTTTCTTCATACGCTCCCGACGGCACTACAGCTTGTTTGAATGTGACGTCAACGGCGTAGCAAGCTTCAGGAAAATGCTTGAGCACTCTCCCAATAGGTACCATGTACAACATCGAGTTTTGTCTCAAATATGTCTGATAAACTTGTCGAAAATACAGGGTTGCACCATGAGGAAGTCGACCACTTGTATCGAGAAAGTCGATCCTGTTTGGCAAAACATCGCAGCAACGAAATCCCGAGTGCACAATTCTTCAAAACCGTCAGAGCTATAAACAGCATGTCACGATCAGTGATCTGGCACTTTCGAACGGATTCAACGTTCCAATGGGTAGAGATGTAGGGTCGCAGCTCTAGATAAATCTTGTCGTACTCACTGAGATAGAAGTTCGTAGCAGTATGTACTCAACGCACTTCTATAATCGATCCATGATCGGGGATGGCTAGTCGGGATCGTCATCATTTTCATCGGGGCTCCAAAGAGAACTTCGCACGTTTATTCTTTCTAGCAGTGTCTACCTTCTGTAGTGCATCTAGCGCCTAGATAATGTTAACATTCAACAAACGTCTTGGTGCTGTGATTTTTTTACTCATTTGAGAGGTTCAAGAGCGGCAACTGGGCGTGACTCGAGACATTCGTGACGGGATACAGCTTGACTTGCTGGATATTGATCGTGTGACTTGGAATGTTTTGGAAAGTTACAAAGTAAAATGGAAACGTCGCGCTCCGCGGTTTGTTACACGGTGCCTCAGTTGATACCTGATTTTTTCCAGAGTTAACCAAGCTGGCAAGCTATATGGTGTATAGAGAAGGGCATATGGAAATTCTCAACAAACTCCAATTTGGTACCTCTAACGTCACTAACCTCGTCCTTGGATAGGGGGCCTACTCTATCACAGGCATATACCAATCCATTATAGGCGAGACATAAATACAATGCACGTAATTTACCGAAACAACGTTTATTTCAGCTGGAATAAATTGTATATTTGTGAACTGCTTTGGTCATGGTGAGACTCGGCGTAGCTGTTGCATAGTAATACATGTTTGAAGAGAGCCGCTGTACTATTACTGAGCTAGGTTTGTTTTTAATGAATTGAAATGATTTAAGGTTGTTTTCACTCCTTTAACCTACACCTTTTCTATGACAAGAACAAAGGGTGTACTTGATGGGCATATAACTATGCTGTAACATGACGATCCATCGTCTGATATTGGAATTGCACACGATGACTGGGGGTGGAACTTTGTTGCGTTATTGCTATTATAGATTGACCAATCATCAATCGGATAGCTTTCCAAAGTAAAAACTGTTTTATAACCGCATCCCTCGATTTTAATCTCACCCCCTTGAACAGAACCCCAGGTGCACGTGGGGTTAATCCTACAACTCAAATATAACGTTGAAGCCAACTTACCTCCCTCGAATATAACCCCACGGTTATAGTGATAAACCCAGTGGGGTTGTAAAACAGGTTTTACAAAAGATGGGTAGTATTTACTATAGAGAGTGGATATTGTTACCGACTGCAATTGGACGGGATAGTTCTCCAATCGCCTGACTCCACGCATCCCTCTATCCGGCGAACGGCACGGTGTATAGTATAGTAGTATCCCCCACCACACAATTCTACATTTAAAAAAAGATTTCAGGTGCGAGAAATGGAGAAACGCTCCCCCAAGAAGACGTCTGGCAGCGGGGACTGCAGCTTTGAGGACGAAGACAGGGGGCAGGAGGAGACAGGGGTCACAGCCGCGCATGGACCCGCAAGAAAGGCAGAAAAATGACACCGTCAGAAAAAAACAGCAGTTGAACCTCCGCTGGACGAGGAAAACAGGTTGGGATGATGTAAACGCGTTTGACTATATATGAAGCGCGATCGTATCAGGTGCGAACGATGTTGTAATTGATTTTATTGATGTTGATACTTATATCTTTACGGTTTGTTTTACCATTTCAGGTGGAACGATGTCATATTGTCTTTATTTGTATTGTAATCGATGTTGATACTAACATTTCAGCTGATTGTTTTACCAGGCAAATGCGGACGATGACCTGTTGTCTTTATTTGTATTGCAATTGATTTTATTGATGTCGATACTAATATTTTTAGTATTTATTATTTCAGGTGTGAACGATGTCTTATTGTCTTTATTTATGTTAATGGTAATAATTAAACTAACATGAATGTTCTAGCACTTTCGTTTGCGCTCCTCGACATCTGTCGAAGAGCAAAACAGACGTATTCGAGTCACCAAATCAAATGCTAAAATCTTTTGGAGTGAGTGAAAGGTGTACGCCTGCATATACACACTGGAGAGTACAAAGTGCCGAGAATCTGGCAAACGAGTGCGGCAAGAGGTAAGGTGCATGTGATGTGAAACAAGTGTACGTGTCTGCATATAATTTGTTAAATAAATGTGTTGGTTGGTACCTTTTTTATCAACATGTGTGTGCAATGGCGACAGGACGAAGAGAAGTTTGTTGTTGCAGTAGCCAATCACGACTTGAAGCATACTCAGAGGTTCTCACAGATTGCATACGCTCAGTATCCAGCCAACCGGTTGGCGCTGAGTCATGAAGTTTGGGAAAATGTGGAACTGCTGCGCAAATCTAGGGCGAAGATGAAGAGTATGGTGAACTGGCATTAGCATTGGAAATGTAATCAAATTGCATCGATAAGGATCCTTAGTCGGTGGTGCAATCAAATGATGCTACGTGGACGAGTCGGTTAGGCTACAGATTGAAACTAACAGAGGAGATAGTAATGAGTGTGTATCGGTACCGAATAAAAATGTTGAGGAAGATGATGTCCCACCCACTCAGGTGTGGTAAAGCGATCTGAAAAATGTTAAGAATGAGGTGGACCACACATGGCCGTTGATTGGTGACGATGGAGCACCCATCAAATGAGACAGTTGATGGGTGGGACAGGCTGATCGCGCTTACGACGAAAAGGTAGTGGTCAACGGGTGTTCGTGATATGGAGGGATAAGCCAAGTACCGTTACTACGCCCGGTCCCAGATACTAATGGAACGGCGAAGATCACGATCGCGATCGGGATAACGTTTATTAAGTGGAGTTCACGTGGATGTATGACGAGATCGGCAGAGACAAGTTAAGATACCGCAGCAATGGTGACGTGACACATCAGAGACAGTTATCGGGCCGAACTATGAACAGTGCAGATGTTGAAGTTGGATATGATACGAAGTTCCGGCCCGATCGGCCGAGCCAACTGATTCTGCCCCAAAATACGAAGATCAGATATGGAATGGAATGGGGCATGTGGAATGGCGAGTCGTGCGAGTAATGTCAAGTCAAGGCAAGTGATGATGGCCGATGGATCTGTCCAGGGATGATGTGAGAAGGCCCGATCAGGCCCGATCGGCTGAAATCGGTGCGATCTGGTTACCCCGACAGGGGATGAAGGTCAGGAATATGGCCGAGTGGGCAAACAAAGTCGCTGTGATGGTGATCCAGAGAGTTTTCGAAGTGATCTAGGGCTGATCGCCCTGATCACTACCCGATCACTCGGCTGATCGCTGTGCCGATCACGATCGGGGCTGATCAGCCCCAAACCGGCGTCCAGACGCAAAGGCAGATGAAGTTCTCAGTTAAGCCGGGTTGGATATGAAGTGAACAAGTGTCCGAGGGGCAGATCTCAAGTGTTTTCCAAGTTGTTTATCGAAAGATCGGGATGGTTGAAGATCGCTATAGAAGTCCGACCGTGATCAGGGCAGAAGTGGTACAGATCAGTTTGAAGGTGCAGCAAAGATGGGTAAGGTGGTACTATGCAACCGTGCGACGAAGTGAACAGGGTCGAAGTATAAATCAGGCACATGAGTTGGTGTATGGTACACTAGGTATAGGACATTGCATATATAATAACAGGTTTTGATTTTCCCCCTAAGCAAAGAGTCGCTCCGCCACGTGTTGCGGTCATTGGGAGCACAGGGTTAACTAGTCCCCTCTTGCTCAACTAAATTCCCGGTTAAGACGCGCTTAGACGCATTTTGGCTTACCGGAAGACCCCCGACGGGTTTGTTTAGGTGATCAAGCCTCACCCCCCACGCGCACGTGTTTGGAACACGTTATTAATATTGGAAAAGGTTTTGTGGAGATAACGTCTGTGGATTACTGTGGAAGATCGTGGTTTGATCGCGTTTTCTTGGTTTCTTGTTATCTCTCTCTCATTGGCTGGCCTGATCGGACGAACTTTCCCGATCAGTGCCTAGATACTGATTAAGTATCGACCCCAACCCGTTCTCCGGTGAAGATTTCCACCCGAGGACACCCCCCGTCTCGAGAAGGTCATCCCCTCCGACCTGATCAAGATCATCGTTTTCGTCACCGAGTCCACCTAAGTGAGTGTAACCACCCCCGATCAACGGGTACACAAGGTGAGATGAAGTTGAATATGGATCCTATCGCACATGACGACCGGTCAGATGACCGGGAGGATCAGATCAGTCACCATAATGGTGATTCATCTGATTCTGATGGCGATCAGGATCAACAGAGTACCCCCTCCGATAGTTGGTCGTCCGGGCCAGTGGGTATCCGGATTCCACCCAAGACTTCCGTCATGGATTTGGAAATTGGCTCCACCACAATGGTGCGCGTGCCCGGATCACTTGGTGACTCAGGATATCACCGTGATTCCTTGATGATGAAAAAGATGTGAAAATCAAAGTGGAGGAAACTTTTTCGGGTGTATTGGAGGAAGGCGTATCGCCTCCGATGCTGTCCATATCTAAAGGAAGTGGTGGTCGACCTGGTTTGGTGGAGTGCCAGGAATTAAAGATGAAACAACTTCCCACATGGTCCCGATCGGGGCCGATTTGGGTTATAGTAAAATTAACTATAATCCGGGAAAGGATCGAGGTGCTGACCTCGATTCTATGCATAAGAAGAAAATGGAAAAAGAAAGAAAAAACATGGTGGCGGATCAGTGTGATCCACCTAAAAATATGTGAAACCTAAACCGGAGATCTTCGAAGAAGATGAAGAGAAGACCGAACCAGCTGAGAAGACCACGCTTCAAGATGTAGAACGATTGTTTTATCTTCGGGAGTTTCACAAGTTCCTAGCTACCAACCGAGTGATGAAGATCATAAAACCCAAGATCATCGGGAAGCTTGAAGGTCGGGCGACCAGGCCGGTTATCACAGGCAGTCAACTCGACCTGATCAGGAACCTCTTGGTGCAGATCGACGAAGTTGGTTTCTCTACTGATGCGTTCGACGCGAATATGCTGTTCGATATAGACCAAGGGACGATCAGAGAAGCTATGAAAACGCTGTATGATCACCTTGCCTCGCTACTCGGGGCGAACCCCGTGGTCCAGTCGCCGATCGCTGACCCTTCACACCGATTGCAGTTGGTTGAATATCCTATGGATATTGAGTCAATATATCAATCGTCATCACAGTCTGGGGCGGACTCTACCGACTCCTCGGTTGGAGTAACACGTATGACGTTGGGCCCGAAAGGGATCAAGCAGATTGACCCCAAGATCGAGTCGCAGAACAGGAAAAGGAAGCCTGAACCTGGTCGAGTCAATTCAGATATAAGTTTTGAAGATGCTCAAGACGTTCTACAGAACAATCCGACTCCCAACAGTAACCTACCAACATACCAGAAGTCCCAGAGCAAATGAGAACCATGTTCGCGGCTATGATGAATCGATTTGTGGGTGAACAATACGGATTACCTCAGTACACATCTGGGCAAAGACAACCATAGCGTTCGACTCTAAATATGAACCAATCCACTGCTTAACCAGTCAAGAAACCTGTGGATGTGGATATGGAATCAGTTCGATTGGCCGGAATGGTTCGATCAATATGCCAGGTCGGTCACCAAGATCGACTCCATGAAACACCTCCACGTAGTGATGTGGACATGGAATCAGATGTAGAGATCAGTCAACATTTTGATCCGGATGATTTGGATATGGAGATGCCTCGTACGGCAAATATGGCCTCCGCGCAGGCATATGACAGTGATTCCGGAACGATCACCCGAGTGCGGATGTCGGCGATCTCGGAATTAAAAGATTTCACCGGCAAGGATATGGACGATGATCAGGCGAGAGCTTGGTTGAGTCGGACTAAATCAGCCTTTTTGAGAGATAAGACACCGGAAGGTGAAAGATGTCTGATTTTCGCTGATCTAATGGAAGGTCCGGCCAAGAACTGGCTTAAGCAGCTGAGCCGAGAAGTGCGTTTAAAGTGGCCTCGATTGTGTGAAGAATTTGAAGAGCAGTATTGCAACTCGGGGGTGTCTGTCGCGAGACAGTATTACCACATGAAGAAAAGATCCGACGAAACACCGATTGAATACTTACATCGGCTGAATGTTGCTGGTCTACGCGCGAAAATGCCGATCAAGGACCCACGACACCCGGATATAGCTCGCGAGCATGTCGAACACTTTATTGGCACTCTGGATAATCGTGATCTGGCTGATCAGCTAACCCTGCTCCATATAAAGGATTCAGAGCAATTGGAACAAACCCTGAGGACGCTGCAACGAGCCAAAAGTCGACAACCCAAGGTCGAGATAGGATCGAACCGATACCGGTCGAAACCACATCCAGATCAGGGCAAGATACCAGCGGCACAATCAACCAGAGCAATTCGGATGATCACGAAAGAATCAGACAGTTCCAGTTCGGAAGAGGAAAGTGGTCAATCAAGTTTGAGCTCGGACGAGGAACAGTATCGTCGTATCTTTGACGGAGCCAGTATATCGTCCGAGATCATCGATTAACGGCATGGATGGGCAAAAACCTGGTGGGGCTCAACCTGATCAGGACCGATCTCGCATGAAATGCGTGCATTGTGGGTCGACCAGACATGGAGATCGTGATTGCTGAAAAAAAAATACGTGTGGAAAATGTGATCGTAAAGGTCACCCTTCAGATCATTGTTTTTTCGTATGCAAAACTTGTGGGAAGATTCACGACGCCGGTGCCTGCCCTATTGAAGAATTTTTCAATCTGATGCGCAAGTGGTATGTGCCGACTAAACATGCTGGCATGCTCCCACCAGATGTCGAGAAAATGTTAAACTAGATCGCTCGCCAGGTTGGAATCTGGTTCGAGCCGAGCGATCTACGTTCTGCATTTATGCATATGTCGGTAGCGGAGATAAGTTTGAGGAAAAGGAGATAACCGACAATACATGTTCTAATTCAAATTGCATCGATCGGTGTCCGATCTACAGTCTCAGAGTGGATGAATATTCCCGATCGGACGTGATCATGGAGTTGGATCTACTGCCCGGCCAAAGTCGAGGATACTGGAAGTATCACCCTCCCGACAAGTGGTTCAAACAAGCAAAAGCTAATGGGAAGATTAACAACAAAAAAGCCACTATTTTATTTGACTCTGGAGCAGAAGTCTCGATCATCGACTCCGCCTTTGCTCGTAAGGTGGGGTGTCGTATAGACAGTACCCAGAGACAAGAATGTGTTGGGATCGGCGAAAGTTCGTACATGACGGAAGGGCGATCACGCGTTAAAATCACGTTGGCAGGCTCCCTGGTCTATTATTTTTTTCAACGCTTGGGTTGGTGGGTTAGCCGGTCAAGACGCAATACTGGGAATGGATTTCATGGTACCAGCCGGTATACGGCTCGATCTGTCTCATGGAACCCTGACTCTGCCGGATGAGGTGCAGATTCATTGATCCGGCCGATGCCCTTTATATGGTACTCATGTGCGGATGCTTAAAATGGGTCAGTACGAAAACATCGAGGTGGCCCGATCAGTCGACGTGATGATTCGGCCGAGCGATCGGCAACAGAAATTGTGGCTAACCCGTGGTGAACGATGGGTACCAACGTTCGTTAAGGGTATCGGCAGATCAAGTTACATCAGGGTTACGAATATATCCGATCAGCCGCTAATCGTTCACGAAGACATGATCCTAGGGATGTGGTTACCCGAAGGGAAAGTACCTCGACAGATCGGGTATGTCTCAGTGGGATCACGAAGATATATTGAATGGCAGAATCTGGCTTATCAAGCCACCACGGACCTGATTAGTGACGAAGACTTAGCGGATGAAGATACCTCACCTATGGTCGAGAAGCTGGAATATTCTACGCCGACCAAGCTGCTGATCAGGAGACCGCCGATCGAAGCGATAGGGGAAAGCCGGGTCAAAAAAGGTCCACAAATATTGAATATTATTAGACCCGGCTCACCGAAGACAGCGGGTCCAGAGAGCGAAAATGATGGTGAGGAGTTCAGGAACGATCTTGAGAAGAAAAAGGAGGATGAATCTGCCGAAGTTGTTACGGAGGAAGGTGAACCCGAAGTAGATCACCAGTTGGATGACTTACAAGGGGCGACTCAAGATGATGCTGATCAGGAAAAGGTAGATCAGGTAGATGAACAAGTGTGTATACATGAAGGTGGTGATCAGTACATTGAAGGTATCGAGAAGCAGATGGCCGTTTTGCCGGAAGTATCGCCCAATATGCCAGAAGTCACCATGGAAGATCTACAGGTCGGTGATCCCGAAGTGAACACTCCCGAGCAGATCGATCAGCTAAAGAAGATCATCTGGAAAAGGCGTCACTTACTGATGGGGAAAGGTAACGCCCTACCCCCAGCCGCATTCGGAGCTGTTTGTGATATAGACGTGGGAAATGCGAGACCGATCGCTCAACGTTGTCGCAAAGTTGCACCTCAATATCGGGAAAAGTTATCCGATTTGATCAAGGGCTTGTTGAGTACAAAAATCATCCGACCTTCAACATCGCAGTGGGCATCACCGATTGTGATTGTGATAAAAAAGAACGGGGTCGATATTCGATTGTGTATCGACTATAGAATGGTGAATCGCCTCACGAAGTTGATGGTCTATCCGATGCCCCTGATCAATGACTTATTAGAAGATCTGGATAAAGTTTTATGGTTTTGTTCGCTGGATATGGCTAGTGGTTTCTGGGTGGTTTCGATGACTGATCGCGCTCAAGAGATCTCGGCTTTCGTTACACCTTTCGGACTTTTTGAACGGAATCGGATGCCGTTTGGATTTAAGAATGCCCCACAGATCTATCTGAAATTGATCGACAATGCTCTCTATGGAAATTTCCAGATCAGTGCTGATCGGGAAGCCGACGATCTACATTATGTGTTTACAGAGGGTGAACCAGACCAAGATCAGGGCCGATCAGTGTTGGGAAGACGATCATACATAGATGACATCTTGGTCACAGCAACATCATGGGATATGCTATGCAATAAGGTCGAACGACTCCTGAACACCTGCGAGCGCTGGAATTTATCGATCAGTGTGGTCAAGAGTTTCTGGGGTCAACCCAAGGTCGCTTACCTCGGCCATAACGTGTCGATCCAAGGCTTGGAAGCAAACCCGAAAGATCTGGCTGCTCTCAGCAACCTACCTTTTCCCCGATCACTGAAGGCCATGCAATCCTTTCTCGGATCTCTGAATTATTATAGCCGATTTATCGAAGACTTCTCGATTTACGCCGCTATACTATATGAACTGAAGGAAGTGGATTATCATGGGCTACGAGAACGTGATCGGGTAGGAAGATCACCAATTGAGACTGATCACGAAGTTGAAGTCACTGAAACGGATCTCAAGACTAGATCACCGATCGATCGAACTGATCCAGGGTCAGAGGACCATATGAAGCGAGCTATGGTAGCTTTCAGTATGTTGAAGGCGAAGATGATCTCGACGCCGATACTGAAACATTTCGATCCGGAGAAGATTCCCGTGGTGATCCTATATGCCAGTAAATGGGCAATATCAGCCGCACTGGTCCAAGATCACGACGGAGTTTATTGCCCGGTGACGTTCACAAGCCGAACATTAAAACCGAACGAAGTTAACTATGGTATTGTGGATAAGGAAGTGCTAGCGTTATTACGTGTGTTGGATGTTTGCTACTCTATGCTGGTAACTAGATCAATTAAGGTATTATCAAAGCGATCTAGTCTGGCGTGGTTACTATCCGCGAGTGGTTTAGATGGAAGACTGGGGCGATGGACAGCGGTGTTATCTCAGTGGACTTTGGAGATCATTAAGTGCACCAAGGGCGAAGAAGAAATTCTTGGGACGCTGGCAGCCAGCATCACGCCCCGATCAGAAGTCGATGAAGCTCTGATCGAGGTCGCTCCTCGGAAGCAACCACGTGAATCGATCACTATACCCCCACCGATCGTCGGCTCGGAGGAAAATCTGATCGTTGTAAGTTTCGACGGATCAGCGAGTGTGAAGAAAGGCGTGGGGGCGTATAGCGCGTTGTTGTGGAAATTGCCAGAATGGACTGTTATATCTGCTGGTTCGGATTATACTCCGGGTATCACGGTCAATGAGGCCGAATATCGTGGTCTGCTGCTAGGTTTGGATCTCTTGCAAGAGCAAAAGATCGGAAGAGTAATCATATGCGGAGATTCAAACCTGGTAATTCGGCAGATCACTGGAGAAATCGATTGCAAAGCACCGCGTTTGAAGTTGCTAAATGATCGTGTTATGAAAGTTCTACGTGGATGGCCAAGTCATGATCTTTTACATGTGAAACGTGATTGGAATCGGAGTGC
This sequence comes from Sclerospora graminicola, assembly GCA_001887855.2. Classification (NCBI taxonomy): domain Eukaryota; phylum Oomycota; class Peronosporomycetes; order Peronosporales; family Peronosporaceae; genus Sclerospora; species Sclerospora graminicola. The sequence goes on along the minus strand of MIQA02000167.1, from coordinate 14,023 downwards.
AGATCATCTGGCCACTATGGCCATGCGTGATCAGACCGGATCGATAGTTACTGATAAAGCATTGCTGAAGGAATTGGTGGAGGTCAATAGGCTGCCCGAGCTGATTCATGCGGAAGATAAAAAGGAAGCAGCCCAGGTCTCGATCATGACAAGATCACGAGCCAGATCAACACCTAACAGGCCACTCTCTCGAGAAAGCCTAACAGAAGAAATAGTACAGGAGATGCGGATCGAAAGAATTCTCAAGGCACAAGACGAAGAAAAATGGATCGTTGACTTGAAGGCGTTTCTGAATGGAGATTTGGAGAAATTGAGCCAGAGTGAAGCAAAAGATTGTGTTAAGATCGCGTCCAACTATGAGATCGACGAAAACGATTTGTTGTTTTACTATGTTCAAGCTGATCAGGCCGATGCAGATCTGGACCGATCAGCAAGGCTCGTGATCCCAGAGACTTTACAAGCAGATATCTTACATCATTATCACGTCAGTTTAGAGGGTGGTCACCAGGGCGTAGGTCGGACATACCACAGGATTCGCAAACATTTCCACTGGAGAGGTTTATATCGAAGTGTCCAAAAGTTTGTCGGAACATGTACAGATTGCGAAACCGGGAAGGGTATGCCGAACATCCGGGGTAGATCACCTGGAAATATCCAGGCGACCTACCCTTTCCAAGTGATAGCGATGGATCACATACCGTCCCTGCCAAAATCGTTCAAGGGCAATACAGAGTTGCTGATCTGGACTGATCTGTTCACGGGATTGGTGATCGCGAAAGCGGGATCTACCCGAACAGCCCAACAAGTCGCTTGCAGTTATGAAGAATGTGTCTTTAGGCGGTTTGGAGCTAGTGAGGTGATCAGGCATGATCGGGAACCAGGTTTCATGGCCGAAGTTTTCCGATCATTCAATCAGATGCTTGGTCAGAAACAGAGCGCGACCATGGCCTACCGTCCGCAAGCGAACGGTAAGGCCGAACGCATGGTACAGACGCTAACCAGAGCTATCAAGATGTATGTCGCGGACTCCGCTCAACAAGACTGGGATGAGTATGCAGAGAGGCTGGTGTTTGCGTTGAACTCCTCTTTCGATCGGATCAGGGGAGATACTCCGTTCTACTTGGCGTATGGTTGGGACCCCCGATCTACCATCGAGTCGGTGATTCCTGTTGGATGTACCCGAGGTCGAGATCGCGAAGCTCGTCGATGGCGTATGGGACTCCAGCGCCATTACCAACATGCGCGGGAACAAGTGAACGAACGACTGCGGAGGGCGATCCAAGAGAGAGCTGATCGGAATAATGATCAAGCCGATTCGCATAATATCGAACCGGGATCAAGGGTCTGGCTTTACTTGGATCGCGTGAAAGAAGGATACGCCAGGAAGTTAGCGCATTTGTGGCATGGACCATTCCGTATATCCGAATTGATCGGCGATCATGCCGCCCGGTTGATCACTGCTGGTACCGATTACGGAATTTTCCCGATCGTCCACTTGTCGAAGCTGAAGCTGGTCCGGGAATACCCCGATCGCCCAAAAACCAGGTTGTCATCTGATGATCAGCCAAGGTTTGACTTCGACGAAGCTCTCTTGCCCGAGGACAGTTGGGAAAGAACGTTGGACCAGAACGAATTTGAAGTGGAAAAGATTTTGGATACCCGATCAGGCAAGAGGACCCGATTTGGTCGAACCCATCGTGATTACTTGGTTCAGTGGAAAGGTTATGACGATCCCGAGTGGGTAGATGAACGGGATCTGAACTGTGGAGCTTTACTAAGGGAGTTTGAACGTGATCGGGTGAGACGAAATCGATTTGGAGTAATGCAAACCCACGAAGAGGGCAACCAGGAGTCTCAATAGTCTGGGTTGACACATTGTGACAGATCAGCCAAAGGTTAGGTCGAACAGGTGGAGATCAAGGTGGTTGAGCTGGTTCAGAGTCAATGGATATATATATAATACACGAGAACTACATTTGCATACATATGAACGATCGATATACAAGATGGAGACAATATTGGGACCTGGATATGAAGTGTGGATATGGAACGTGAAAGTTATCAAGAAGCTGTCGTGATATATTGATGATTACGAAAAGAACGAAACGGAAGCTGGCTATCACGACAATCACGGGCCATACTTCGTGCGCAGACGAGAAATCTTGAACGCCGGATGATCCATGGGGCTTGATCGGTATTGGTTCCGCCAGGGCTCTTGGCGATCGGCAAAGCTCAAGGCATCACGCAGCGTGCCGATCGGAGTCGGGTGCCCATAACCAGGATACCACTCCCCGCCGTCGGCCTTGATGCCTCGCGCTTCCGCCCGGCGAACAGGCAGATGCAGCACGGCAGGAAACAAGAAAACGTCTAGGTCGCACTCGCCGCGCTGAATTCCATTGACCACATGGTCGCAGATCACGGCCCAAGCAGCCCCGGCTTTGCTGCGTCGGCGCTTGCGAGCATGATGATAATGCTCCAACCACGCGTCCTTACGCATCGCCGCCGTGATCGGGAAATGGTGGGTCGCCTCCCATATCGCTTGAATATGTTCTTGATAATACAGGGCCAGACGTCCCTGCAGATCAACAAACCAGGGGCGATTAGGAAATTCCAACCCGGGCATAGACGTCATGAGGATATCCCAAGGTGCTGAACCGATCAGAAGCTTGATAGCCCCAGGTGTCAGCACACTCGGTTGCCATTGCGTGTCCTTGGGCGCCGACGACCTAATTGGAAAAATCCATCCTGGCGGACGGGACCACAAGCGAGGGACGAGTTTGCGCCTCACCGAAAGAACCAGAGGCGTCAGATCCCATACCTGATCGGCACTCCAGGGTCGTCGAGTTGCCATGTGAGCAGGCGACGGTTTGCCCTGCATAACGACGTATAGATCCATGAACCGTTGATTCGGATCATAGCTATAGTCGTCCTGCTCGATCGACGACTTGCTCGCTGGAATAAAGACGCCAGTGAAGTTGGGCGGTCGGGTGGTCAGCGTCGTATTGGCGGGTGGGGGAATGCTGGGAACAGCCGAAGCCGGTTGCCTATCCTCCAGATCATCTTCGTCCTCGCCGTCGGAGTCAAGTAAAGCGACGGCCCGGGTCAGCGAAGTTACGCCCGAAGGGGTCGCCACTGGAACTCGACGATCAGCACTGCGTGATCGGGCCAGAGCAGATAGCGTCCTTTCGTCCAGATCGGTCGACTCGTCGTCCGAGTCAACAATAAGACGAGAGCGCTTGGCGGGAGCCACCTTCTTCTTCGATGAGCTTGCCCGTTTACGCTTCGCAGAACTCAAGATCGATGAGACTGATCTCGAGGCTAGCGGGAAACGGGATGGAGTAGACGCAGAAGCCGCTGCAGTACTGGTCACGGGCTGATCAGCACCATGGGTCGGCGAGGAAGCGACGGAGAACGTGGGCGATGGCGGGGCAGACTCGAGAGGTTGCGACGGTGTCCCAGACGGAGCAAGAGAGCTGATCAGCTCAGGAAATCGTTGCAAAGCCGTCCGAAGCGACCCCGAATCGGTGTTCGGGTCGGTCCACCTGTCCATGGTCTGGACCGCAATCTTCCTCAAGTCGGCGTTACGTTGGATCCAGGCGCGATCATCGAGCTCTAGGGTTTCAAGTTTAACCCGAGCAAGATTAAGCTCGCGCCGACAATCTTCAGCTTCCTTCCGACTCTCGCACAACCTTTTCTGTATGTTGGCGCGGCCGAGGCGTGAATCGGAAAGCTGCTTCACCAGGAGCTGGACCTGCTCATCTGAGTAGCGCATCTCGACTTCCAGACGCTCCACGTCCTCAGCAGTACGAATCTTGTCACGAAGCAGCTGATCATGGTCGAGACGGTGGTCATCGAGCTGTTGCAAATGACCCACCATCTCGACCATTGAACTCTTCATCGCCTCGATGCGTTCGTCTGGAAGCAAACATGGAAAGTCATATACAGATCGCAGAAGAAACAAATGGGACGAACATACCTTGATTGCGAACAGTAACAGACAGCGAACGAATCATCGACTGTAGAGAAGCGACGGTATCCGAAGGCTTGGAGATGCGCAGAGCAGCGAGGTCAGCAGACAGCTGATCACGCTCCATTGTCAAACTTTGGACGCGGCTTGTCATGTCCTGCAAATATTGATCAAGTTTGTCGCGATCTAATCGTAGAGCCGACAGCTGGCTAGCCAGATCGGCAGAATCACGCTCCAGAGTATCGATGACGACCCGACGGTCAAACAACTCGGCATTAAGCGCCCGATTAGTATCATATAGGGAAACCAACTCGGGAATTGCGATTCGGAGTCCCAACCGCAATCGGCTAGTTTCTATGGACCCCAGCGTGAGTGGATCAGATACCTCCATCAGACGAGCTAGCTGCTCCAAGCAATTGACGGGGCGATCCGAAGAAGGCCGAGCGGGAAAACTCCAAGGCGGACGATACGAAGTCAGGGTTGTCGTGGGACAGATGAGGCTGGTCGTGATCGTGGCCGCGGTCGTGATCAGGGGAGTCGCTGGATCAGTTGAACTTGGATTGGGAGGTGAGTCGGTGATCGAAGGGGAAGCCGAAGATGCGGGAAAAGGAAGGGGAGATCGTCTCGAGTCAGACATGGGTAGTCGCCAAAAGGGAAATTCGGAAATGGATGAGTCGAACTGCAGTCGTTGCGCGGCTGCAGTTTGGCTCAGGGGCGGCTGTGGTAAAGCGATCTGAAAAATGTTAAGAATGAGGTGGACCACACATGGCCGTTGATTGGTGACGATGGAACACCCATCAAGATGAGACAGTTGATGGGTGGGACAGGCTGATCGCGCTTACGACGAAAAGGTAGTGGTCAACGGGTGTTCGTGATATGGAGGGATAAGCCAAGTACCGTTACTACGCCCGGTCCCAGATACTAATGGAACGGCGAAGATCACGATCGCGATCGGGATAACGTTTATTAAGTGGAGTTCACGTGGATGTATGACGAGATCGGCAGAGACAAGTTAAGATACCGCAGCAATGGTGACGTGACACATCAGAGACAGTTATCGGGCCGAACTATGAACAGTGCAGATGTTGAAGTTGGATATGATACGAAGTTCCGGCCCGATCGGCCGAGCCAACTGATTCTGCCCCAAAATACGAAGATCAGATATGGAATGGAATGGGGCATGTGGAATGGCGAGTCGTGCGAGTAATGTCAAGTCAAGGCAAGTGATGATGGCCGATGGATCTGTCCAGGGATGATGTGAGAAGGCCCGATCAGGCCCGATCGGCTGAAATCGGTGCGATCTGGTTACCCCGACAGGGGATGAAGGTCAGGAATATGGCCGAGTGGGCAAACAAAGTCGCTGTGATGGTGATCCAGAGAGTTTTCGAAGTGATCTAGGGCTGATCGCCCTGATCACTACCCGATCACTCGGCTGATCGCTGTGCCGATCACGATCGGGGCTGATCAGCCCCAAACCGGCGTCCAGACGCAAAGGCAGATGAAGTTCTCAGTTAAGCCGGGTTGGATATGAAGTGAACAAGTGTCCGAGGGGCAGATCTCAAGTGTTTTCCAAGTTGTTTATCGAAAGATCGGGATGGTTGAAGATCGCTATAGAAGTCCGACCGTGATCAGGGCAGAAGTGGTACAGATCAGTTTGAAGGTGCAGCCAAGATGGGTAAGGTGGTGCTATGCAACCGTGCGACGAAGTGAACAGGGTCGAAGTATAAATCAGGCACATGAGTTGGTGTATGGTACACTAGGTATAGGACATTGCATATATAATAACAGGTTTTGATTTCCCCCCTAAGCAAAGAGTCGCTCCGCCACGTGTTGCGGTCATTGGGAGCACAGGGTTGACTAGTCCCCTCTTGCTCAACTAATTCCCGGTTAAGACGCGCTTAGACGCATTTTGGCTTACCGGAAGACCCCCGACGGGTTTGTTTAGGTGATCGAGCCTCACCCTCAACGCGCACGTGTTTGGAACACGTTAATAATATTGGAAAAGGTTTTGTGGAGATAACGTTTGTGGATTACTGTGGAAGATCGTGGTTTGATCGCGTTTTCTTGGTTTCTTGTTATCTCTCTCTCTCATTGGCTGGCCTGATCGGACGAACTTTCCCGATCAGTGCCTAGATACTGATTAAGTATCGACCCCAACCCGTTCTCCGGTGAAGATTTCCACCCGAGGACACCCCCGTCTCGAGAAGGTCATCCCCTCCGACCTGATCAAGATCATCGTTTTCGTCACCGAGTCCACCTGAGTGAGTGTAACCACCCCCGATCAACGGGTACACAAGGTGAGATGAAGTTGAATATGGATCCTGACGCGCATGACGACCGGTCAGATGACCGGGAGGATCAGATCAGTCACCATAATGGTGATTCATCTGATTCTGATGGCGATCAGGATCAACGGAGTACCCCCTCCGATAGTTGGTCGTCCGGGCCAGTGGGTATCCGGATTCCACCCAAGACTTCCGTCATGGATTTGGAAATCGGCTCCACCACACAGTCGTCACAGCAAGGTGATGGAGGTGACCGGTCCAGCCAGCTTGATGCTGGCTCGGCCCAAGACCTGGATGGACGGAGTGCCCCCTCCGACAGTCAGTCATCTGCCCCTGTTCGCACCTCGGAAAAAAATTCCGAGAGCGACTACAAATCATTCTCTTTTGTTGAACTATCTACTTAGTTGTTCGTTGATCTAGTTTCCTTTCTTTTGTTAAACTACAAATCCTTCTTCTTTGCAGATCAATACACTTTCTTCTTTACCCTCTATATATTACAAAACTGTTCAACACTTCAAGGACGTGAGAACTATTACTCCTCCCATTGCTGTGTACGCGACGCGCGCGATCCCTGTGGCTGTGTTTTTTTATGAATCCATGCTTTTTAGACCCAAAGGAAATTACCTGTGTGGCAAGCCAGATAGACCTGTGGCGACAGACAGACCCAATCTCGGGTCATGACCCTACCGGAGTCTACACTGTTAATTACAATATATACACACTTTCCAGGTCCTTGTCGGTGCCGTTACCAAGCTTTTCTTTCTCGCGAGGTCCAATTACAATTTCTAGCTGTCAAAGCTGCGCATCATAATTGACATACGTTCTGCAAATATTAAGCTTGCCCGGATCTGGGGCCTCTCCAACTGGAGAGCGTTTAGGCTGAACGAATCCGTTCAGTGATGTGATAGGTCAAAATATGATATCGCTGGGCATTTTATTCATCCATACTTAAGTCATGCCTGGCGAAGCGGCGTGTGATTTTAAAGAAGACTCGTCTGGACTGGAGACACCCTTGGGATTTCGAGACACACTGGACCAGTGGCACACTGCAAATCACCGCAAACGCACTGCGCTGTCGCAGCTAGATGGAGATCCGACGCAACGGGATAGTCAGACGACTCAAGTCGCCACGGAATTGGCTACACCGTTTGTAGATGGCGCGGCACCTGTGTTTATAGCGGCGGCACTATCTGAGGAAGATGTTGAGGTCCAGCATGAGGAAAATTCGGTGGACGAGGAAGAGACTCAGATTCGGATGTCAGGTTCCGAACGTAGAGAAGGTAAGGTAAGCTTCATTTAAAAGCAGAATATTGCGATGGATGATGACTAAAGTTCTACTTCAAACTATATTAGAAGCGCTTCTTTCAAAGAAAAATATGGAAGAGACAGTACCGTTGCCAGTGGTGAGTAGTGCAAGCCGCTTTGGTAGCGAGGCTGCAATGGAGAAAATTGATGCCGATGTTGACTCGGATATGTCGGACGATATGCTAGAGCAAAACGACACTGTGGCTGGACTGTCCTCGATTGCAGCACTATTTCTACCAAGAGACGAGGAACCACAAGTTGAGAAAACGAGGATCTACAAGCCGCGCACCTACCTTCGAGAAACTCGAGTACTTTCCACTCGCGACGAGTTCGATAGCAGTGATGGTGAGACTGAAATTGAAAGTGAACCAAAGGAAGAATCGCCTGCGAAGAATGGCGTAGAAACACTCATGAAAGAACCGCTGTCAAGGAGGAAAGTGCTGCTGCGTCAGAGTGCCACAAAGAAGTCACCCAAGCCAAAGTTAAAAGTGCAAAGCTCGGAACGGGACGATAAAACGAGTTTCGTCCCGACAAAACGGACTCGTATTGATAAATGTGAAGCTGGCTTGGATCACAACAAAAGTATACAACACAAACGCAAAAGAGGCCAGACTCGACAAAATTGCAAAGATACGAGCAGTCAGTTTGACACTGTAGGAGAAGTCTCGTCTAAATTTGTATCGCCTTCACCGCCTACGTCGAGCAATGTGAGGGAGCGTGTGGCCAGCTTTCGATCGGCAATAGACAACACAATTGCGGGGTCCCAAGCCGATAGGAAGTCGATTCGCATTATTTTAACGGGGCTGGAGCCTACCGCTGAAATTCTCAAGAAGATCAAATTGATTGACAGCGCAAGTTACGAAAACAATATTGAGAATGCTACGCATGTGATTGTCCCACAGAAGAAGTTAAAGCGCACGGTGAAACTTCTGTGCGGTATCTCGTGCTGCGTACATATTTTGGACGAACGCTGGCTAGATCAGTCAGCGCAAGCTGGCGTGGCTGTTGATGAAGAGACGTACTGCCTTCGGGACGAGGTGGCGGAGAAGAAGTGGCAGTTCGATCTGAAAAGGACCATGTACGGCGTGTCTTTGGACCAACGACAGCGTTTATTCGCTGGCGTAAGCGTGTTTATCACCAATCACAAGTCCGTGCTACCACCTGCTAAGGAGTTGGTGAAAATCGTAGAGTGCGCTGGCGGGAAGGCATCTTTAAAAGGAAAGGCGAAGCCAAATGACGTGGTAATTACAAGTGAAGCTGCGCTTGCCGTCGCTACGGTGCGCAAGCAGCTTGTGAACGCAAATTCAGAGCGCATCTACACCCCGGAGCTACTTTTAAGCAGCATTTTAAAGCAGCAGATCGAATTCAACAAGTTTCGGCTGCAGTTGGTATGACATACGCGAAATAAATAATGGTGCAACTGATGGATTTCCATGACATTACACTCACACTACAAAGGCTAATAGTTATGCCTACGTCTGTTTTTGAATTTCAAAAAGAGAGAGCAGACTCTATAGAGAAAACTCAAATCTACAGGAACAGATTTCTTTCTACTGTACACGTGTAAGGTGTACATACATGTCGGCAAACTACGTACAGTTGATTGATGGTGTTGAAGTGATAGCATGTTGCGCGTAGAAGTAGGGAAGGTAGAGGAAGAACTTGCTTGTAAGAAGGCAAAAAGAATTATATTTTACTTTTATCAGGGACACTAAGCACAATGTCTGTAGAGACATTCACGTAGAGTTCCTATACCTCAGCAGAAACATTAACACTTAATATATATACTGTACTAGCATGCACATATAAGTGCAGATTCAATGCCACTTATTCTCTTGTGTGTTAATTCTTTAAAGAGTACCAAGGGTAATGCTTCTTTATTAGTTAAGAGAGGTAATTCTTATACCCTAAAATGCATGTCATAGGCGACTGCCACTCATAGGCGGGGCCTGCTATTACCGAATAACATTTGTCATAACGTAGCGGAACAGATTATTGCTGGTTACATAGATTATTGCCGAGAGCGTCTCTTAGCCAATCCAATTGCTCTATAACGTATTTCAAGCGCTCGGATTGGCTAAAGAGACGAATTACACGGTTTATTGCCGATTTCTTGCGAGCTGCGATCGCCACGCCGCGCAAGCTTTACAGCGACGACGACATCACCAAGGCATTAATAATGTATGTTGGTGGCGCCAAGGTGAAGGTTTTGACAGGCAGCTAATCTGTGTGATGAATTAAAAAAATGTATTTTCACGACGATAAATTCGTTTTAAGTGATCAACCAATCAAGCAGATAGATGCTCTTCGTTATCTTAACCTGATTGCTACTTCAGACGTGGCGATGCATACGTCAGCGGGATTTTACATGGGTAACGCGCAGTCGAGCGTATAACACTTCAAATATGTATATGTTCATTTAATCGAATAAATGAATATATACAAACTTGAAGTATTGCAGTTTCGGCAATAATCTGGGTAGCTCGTTTTTTTACTTTATAAATTCCCTCTTTTTCCGGTGGTTCAGCTTGGTCAATTTTAGAGCACCAAAAGCTAGCAATAGATCCCAAAATAGACCTTGATTTTTTCTTTGATTCTATAGACTCTCAAGATATTCTGGATCTAAAACAGTTGAGATATAGAAAATTTACTTAAGGGTCGCAACTCGGAATAAATCTGTTCCGTTACGTTACCATTATAACCAACACAAACTCTTAGCCAATCACACTCGATCAGTTCTGGGTTCCAAAAAAGTCTATGTGACACATTTGAGTGGACATCGCGCCATTGTCAAATCGATGGCGCGCGGTCGGATGAAACACAGTGAAAATAGAGGCCACAGGCCATGTACATATTAGCGATCTGGGAGGGATGGCAGCGTAAACCCCTTCCTGATCATCGTGGTGACCTTCAAGTTGCCCAGATGTGTCGTTTTGTCCGGAATTTCTTGCCCATTTTCTAATTAAAACCTTGCAAAAACATTCCAAAACAAATCATGAACATGTACAGGCATTTATTGTCCCCTTGTGTGTCGGGTAAGACAGATGGTATACGGTAAGAGCTAGAACTTCACACATCAGCTTTTATGCAAATCGCAAAAGCTATATTACCCTAACTTATTTTAGGAATAATCCTAGTGATTAGGTTCGAGTTATCCTGATCCAGACCATTGCGCATCCTCTCATATCGAGACACGCGGAGGTAACCTAAGCTAGCCTATGGTCAGACAGTGCTTCTACGTGTCGATAAACTTGGTACACACTTCGAACCCCATGTCACGCATACAAAAGGTTAGTGTTTTACACATAAGTTTGGTATTTTGCACATAATTTTGGGTAACCCACTGTGACTTTTTACGAGTGCTTGTCACTGTTCCGAATTTGTCGAATAGACCCAGCTTGCTAGACAAGGCAAGGTTCCGAACTACTAAGAAACCTTAAGCGAATAGGCTCGAGAAATGGCGGTGTCGGGTATCAACCCGAACGAAGTGCGAAAGCCGCCGGATAAACCTAATAAGGAAGGGGTAGAGGTGCAACCGGAAACGGGCGAGACAAGGGAGGTGGAGCTCGCAGCAGACGGAGAAGAGAAGGAGAATATCCAAGAGATAGATGAAGTGATTGCGGATTCGCAGGCTTCGGACGCGGATGTTACAATGGAGGGATCTCTGGGAGAAACCGAAAGCAAGGAAGAAGAAGGAGTGTCAGTGGAACGCAGTGAGGAAAATAGCGTGTTGGTCGTCCATGCGGAGGAGGATAGCCCCGTGGTTCAAGGAGACAAGGAACACTCGGTTCAGGCGGCACCGGGAGTGGTACCTGATCAGAATGACTCTGGTACAGAGTTGGGGTCAGAAAAAAAGGGCCAGAAGAACACTCCTGATGATTTGGCGCAGGTGCTTGCCCAAGCACTAACGGACGCAGATCAGGTCAGACCACGTCTCCAAACTTGGCTAGACGTAGTCCAACAACTGTTTAAACTCCTTTTATAAAGGGGGAACAACCAAGGAGCCAACTAAGCGGAACACGACACGCACGAAAGGGGCACAAGGGAGTAAGAAGCAGTTGAACCGAAAATGGGCAGAGCTTAAACAAGGGGAGCTGGAACGACTCCTCGACCTGTTCGAATTAGTCGTAATCAAACACTTACTGGATTGGAAGGTATGGAAAAGCAAGACAGCGGCAGCATGTTCCATGGCTGTGCGAAGTAAACAACCCTTAGAACATGTTTTAGCACGGATGGTGGGCAGTTGCCAAGTAGAAGTGGCCGTTCAAGGTTAAAGTGTATTAAAGGGATGGTTAAATAAGGTGACCGGTAATGCGCCGGTCGCTCAAACGGATCGGGGGATTACTTGTTTAATCCAGCGATTTACTCGACAGAGAGAGCGGCAACTTTTCGGAAAGTATGTGAGAGAGAATGGACTGGAAAGGACAAGAAAAAAATTCGAGATGGAACTCCGGAAGAGTGGATCATTGTCCAAGGATTAGCGGAAGGGGCCATTTTAGCGAGAATACTCCCACAATTTTTAAGACAAATTATGACGTCAGTGGATCGATTAAGATTAGTGCTAACTATAAGAGTAAGAGTTGAAGGGTGTCTAGTGATGGACTTACGCGGCGAACAGGCGATCAAGACAGCTTTTTAAAGCACCAAGAGTATACAAGAAAGCATATCTACAGCTGCTACGGCACGCGGAATGGTTAATGGCAAACTCTGGGAAATGTTGTCCAAAGTGAAGTCCATCAGTTATAACCAGTCGGAACATACGCTGCATATATACTTTCTAACACGAGAAATAGCGAAGAGGTATGCGGGGGTCACAGTCCCATACCACAAGCAAGTGCATGGTCTTCGCAATTTGCACGAAAAAGAGCCAGTAGCGGAGAAGGTCTGGGACAGAAAAATTGCCGGGAAGGGAACAGGAATGGGGTTTCACCCGGAATATATCATCATGGTGCGGAACGTCACGCGTAATGTGAACATCATGAAACTACATGGTTATCTGCAGACGATCATCCCGGCAGAATTCCGGTTCGAGGAACTGGATCAAGGTAGTCCACTATCTTCCACGTCACTTGACTGGGAGATAGTCGTAGATGCAAGCGGGTGTCCCGCGAAACTCAGGGGCATCGAAAGGGTAATGTGATGCGGGACGGTGTTATTACTAGAACACCCGACCACTAGAGGACGAATCCACTGCATGCGGTGCGGGGGAGCAGGGCACCAAATGCGTGGATGCAAGTTGTCTACAGAACAATTAAAGGAAAACAATTGTTTAGCGGTTACAGTTGAGGAAGTTGAGATGATCGACTCACCTGAACCTATATTTGCAAGCATGGAGGCATTGCGAGAGGAAGTCCGACAGAATTGTCGGCAACAGGATGAGCGTCAGGAAAAGAGACGACTCAAGGATAAGGCGACGGACTTGGAACAGAGGTCGTCGGAGGAAACAGAGGCTACTCAGACGGCCTCGGAGGAGGTCGACACGACCGGGCAATCCAGGCCCCAGGAAGAATCAGAGGAGATAAAGGAGAAATCCGAAGTGCCGCCTCAAGACGGAAACGATCAGTGGATCACAGTGAAGCGGAAAACGCGAGGAATTGAGAAAATCAGTAAAGGATGACTCAACCGGTGGAGCGAAGGAAAACCCGGATGAGGGTGAACCGGTTAATGAACCGGCGAAAGAAGTATTTGGAACTGGGCAGGACAATCAACCCAGACCCAAAAAGAAACCGAATATAACCAAAACCCAACCCGGGCCGGGTTTGTCAACCCGACAGGTTCAAAATGACACATCGAGCACGATTAAATCAGATGGGACAGCGAGACTCAACTCGGCGGCGGACCTACTGACTATTGAGAATGAAGCTAACGATGTATTAATGACCTTGGGTAATGTAGTGCATGCCAAGGAAGGACCGATTCAGTACTTTGTATGGGAGGAGTCAGAGGCACCTAAACAGAAAGGATACACACTACGGGAAGCTTTAGACGCAATGGGTCTGCAGAAGGTGCCAACGGCGCCTACAGGCAACTACCAAGCCTACAGCATAGTCCAAGCATTATACGACTCATCCTTGCGGGCACATCCGGAAATACTTGAAGAGGCGACAAAAAATCTCAAACAAGGATGTGCGGCGCGGGGCCTGATGGACTTCCAACTCAAGTACCCACCAGTCATTAGGAAACAAACACTAAGAAGTTTGGGGCGTGGCTATGACAGAATGACAGGACGTCAGTCGGAGGTGGAGTTCAAAAGGTACCTAGAAGAATATGGAAGTAGCCCTTCCGCGCTAGACACCACGTTAAGCTGTAAAATGTGGGGCAGTAACGACACATTGGGGTGTATAGGAACCATGCTTCAGAGGCACATATTTGTTCTCAATGACGATGGAAGGGGAAGATCACTTGGAGCAATTCACTACGCTCCAGAAACAAAGGTGGCTCAGCGTAAAAAGTATGCAACATGTGG
>MIQA02000166.1:0-10071 GCA_001887855.2 Sclerospora graminicola | reverse complement strand
CCTACAACCACCGACATCCCGAGTCAATGAATGAAGTCGAATACGATCATCAAAGTTAATGAGTTTATCTTAAAACTATCGAAAATCTCCAAAAGTGATAGTACTGTATCACCTTTTAACATATTACATTCATTATTAAACCTATCTTCAAGTTGAATGCTACCGCTAATGTCCGTTGGTCGATCGTTTAACTATTTGAGACGAAAACGTGAAAAGAGACAAAAATTGCCCTGAGTCGGCCATCACTGGCCGAATCAGGGCAATTTTTGTCTCTGGCGCTTCTTATTGTTGCTGGTGCACGTTGGCTAGCATTTGCTGAAAAAATGCTAGCATCTCTTGTTTGAGCTCCTGGTACCGTCTTGTGGTCTCGATAGTTGACACACGGTGGCACGTGTTGAGCTCGTCCAGCTGTCCACTTTTTATATAAAAGACTTTGTCCTTGAGATGGTTGACAATGAAGTGTATGATACGGTTTTCTCAAGTCTGACATTCGTGTTAAATTCTGTGCTGACTTTGTTGACTTTACAATAGCTTGGACCTTTCTCTGCTTTAGAAATGAGATCATTTACTACTGTATGCAGTGTAATCGAAAATTGATGATTCCTGGTCGTACAGTTCTTGATTCGACGAAATGTCAGTCATGCGTTCGAGTAGTTTTTGTAGTTTGCTTTTGGATTCAATCAGTGTTGTTACCCATCTCGTGTGTTCTCGTTCCAACTTGTGTTTGCAACTCGCCTAACTCGTATTCTTCTTCTTCGAACGTTTTCGACGACAAAGTACAGACTTCTCCTTCTTTCAAAGCCACTCTGCATCATCAAACACTCAACATATACTCAATTAATCAACAACAAACAAACACGTCTTACGCATTTTGTGACGCAGGTTGGGCTTGGGTATCTCGTTGTTCAGTGCTTCTAAAACAGTACTATTTGACGAAATCTTAGAAATGCCGAGTGATGGTTCTTAGCTTTTGCGCCGATAAAAATTCTGTGGTGTGTGGTAGATTGTTTTCCTTCTTGTGCTTAGTATCACCACCGACAACCTCAGTTTCCTTGGAAGCTAGTCTAGCTTTCGACGGGAAAAGGTGTAAAAGCTTCGCTCGCTCGCAATTACCGTAACGACCAGAAATGATTGAGGTGAAAATGCCTGATATATTTTGTGCATATGGACATCGAACCATGGAATGGCTACCACTCTAAGAGCTATCTCTATGATAATCAATCTGGTCAAAGCAGCAGTTGAACCAGCATTTTACGGTGCAAAACTCGCAGCCATGTAAAGAGCCCACGAACGCGACAGACCGTCATCCATCTTGGCCTTTTGTAGAACATTCATCGCGCGCTGCTTGTCCACCATCGCATAGTTTAAATACAACAACGAAAGCCACGAATTGCTCGTATCTTCACGAGTGATAATCGCTTCCTTACCTAGCACTTGTTCCCACTCTTCTTTCACAAATTGTCTCGTACGCACAAATTCCGTCACAGCCGACACTGGAATCATCTGAATCCCGTGAATGCAGTATTTTTCAGAACTGAACCACGTTGCATAATCGACTTTATTGTCAAAGAAAATGCCAGTGACCTTGTTAGGACGAAAGTTGGGTGGATGGACCTGATTCGCATCTTCCATGAGGAAGTACGTCTTGATAGCGTGGGCATTGACGCGGGTCATCAATTTGCCCACGTTTTTTATCCCCTGATTGTTGGTCGCCTTGCCGTACATGTACATCCCAAAGGCAAAGTTAATGTCTTCGGACGAGCTTTCTTGATCTTTGCCATCAGCGAACGGGGTGACTCCGTGGGAGTACGAGTGACCGCGGAACCAATCGAAAGATCGGAAGCGGGGAAAGAATTGGTCGTCCGAATCAAAGTTGGCAACATCACGAAGTAACAAGTCGATCATGGCGTTGAGTCTACGAAGATTACTCCAATTGGGGTCCAGACGGTTGATGATGGCCGCTGTGTGTACCCAGTAGCCGTAGTGGAAGTGATGGTCGTTGTACATTGTGTTTCCAAAGTCGGAATTCAGATCTTTCGTCTTGAAACCTTGAGAGCTCACGATCCCGCCGTAGATGCGGTCGTACTGAAGTTTGTTCGTCCACGTGTTGGTTGCGAATGGCATCATCACGTTACGTAGCTTACCGAGACACGTAGCTAACAAACTTCGATCGTTTCCTACGACTGCTGCGTCATTCGCGATCAGACACAAAGATGCGTACTTTTGAGCAGCTTTACCGTTGAAATAGTAGCTGCCATCGAGGGGAATGGACCACTGACTGTTGATATCTCCACGCAGATGATCAAGAAGATGCTGCTGCTGAACAACATTCGATGGAATTTTACGTGACGGATAAAAGTCGTCCGGTGTGTCTTGCGTCTCCTTCATTTTCCACACTGGATTCGACGATCCGCTTGGTGTCGTGACTGCTTGATAAGCACCACGAGTTGTCGAAAATGTCACCATACCATCGACTTGACGAACGCCACTGCTCATGTCGATACTTTCGGCGTGGTGTTTCATTGCAAAGTGGAGAAGACCTGCGGAACAATCTCCCGTCGTCTTCCATTTAAATGTGTACGAGCTGTCGTCACCAAGATCAATACTTGCCCCTTGTACAATGCACGATTTGTACTTATCCAAAGTGCTTAACCAGGAATCGTTTAGTACGAGAGCAACGCGCAATATGCCGTCGAACACGCCCGTACTCTTAAGAGCAGATGAGCCGTCTGGAGTCAAAGTGATTTGTTTTTCACTACGACCGTCGCTTGATAGTGCGTAAACAACCCACTTCTGACCAGAATTATAGACGATCTCAAACTTGGAACCTTGTACCTGACCACCAAACGCACGACCATTAATGCTAGTAATTGCTGCACTCGATACTAAGCGTGGAGTAAGACCCGAGTACTTCATGGACGCATAGACCATCCCTGACACGAGATCCGATACCATCGTACCACCAGAGGAGCTAGTGAACTTTACAGTCACTCCTTGATCGGCCCAGTCGATGACTTGAAAGTTTGGTTTCTGCCATACGATCTCTTCTGCCGAAAACAGGAATTCTCGGACCATACCATGTGCATAATACTTGATGGCCCCATTGTTACCGGAACTGCCACCACTGAAGCGACTACGATACGGATAACTTGTTGACATGCCAAAGGGAGCCTTATCAACCACCATTTGCAGCGAGTATGGGTTAGACCAAATGGGTTGAATCGCTTCATTCGAGTCGTGGGCGATGATATTCCCCCACCAGTTATTCGTTGGGATTGCACGGTTTTTGATCACCGATGAATCGAGATATTTAGGAGGACATAGCCCCATCATAGCGTCGGTATGTTCGACGAGAGATCGGGATGGCTCCTGAGCTCCAAGTCGAGAGAAATCGCTCTCACCGACATTGGGACTCATAATTACCGACACATTCGTACCATCAGCACTACCAGCACCATTGTCGACCTGTGACACAGTTGCGGGTATCATGACTACATTGGCGTTGTTGTCACTGGCATTCGAAGCATCATCGTTGTCGAATGCTTGACTGTAGGCGTGAGTGAGTTGCAGATGATTGAGAATCGCACCGATTCCGACCAAAGTTGTTGAGATTTTCATGCTTGTTAAGTTTTTTGTTCTTGGTTGGGAGCAAGGTGTGAAAACGACAAGTGAGCTCTTCTAAGCGTTTGATAACGAGTATGTAAGTCCATGGAGTGTGTTTTGTGCTAAGGTTAACTCGTCAACTCAAATGCACCTGTCCGAACTGCTCGACGATCCAGACGACATCTTGACTTGAGTTACCTAAGAGTCTGATGAAAAGTGTCTTCAGTCTGTCTGATTTGCGCTAAGCAGGCTCAGACTGAACCAGATGAACGATAGGAGAATGAGAACGGCGATATCGTGCGTGCCGAGCAAAATTACCGCTGCAAACGTGAACTGTCCGCTCTGATTATATTCCACCACTCACGGTTTTTAGTCACAGTTGATGGAAGAATGCAACCTCTTACTCGTTACACAAATGATGTAGTCAAAACCGTTTTTGGTAGGGTAAACAATCAACTTTGCATCGAAGCGTATATTATTAAGCCTAATATCACCTTTTAACATATTACATTCATTATTATCAGAAAATGTAACCTATCTTCAAGTTGAATGACCTGACGCTAATGTCCGTTGGTCGATCGTTTAACTATTTGAGACGAAAACGTGCAAAAGAGACAAAAATTGCCCTGAGTCGGCCATCTCTGGCGCTTCTTATTGTTGCTGGTGCACGTTGGCTAACGTTTGCTGAAAAAATGCTAGCATCAATTGTTTGAGCTCCTGGTACCGTCTTGTGGTCTCGATAGTTGACACACGGTGGCACGTGTTGAGCTCGTCCAGCTGTCCACTTTTTATATAAAATACTTTGTCCTTGAGATGGTTGACAATGAGGTGTATGATACGGTTTTCTCAAGTCTGACATTCGTGTCTAATTCTGTGCTGACTTTGTTGACTTTACAATAGCTTGGACCTTTCTCTGCTTTAGAAATGAGATCATTTACTACTGTATGCAGTGTAATCGAAAATTGATGATTCCTGGTCGTACAGTTCTTGATTCGACGAAATGTCAGTCATGCGTTCGAGTAGTTTTTGTAGTTTGCTTTTGGATTCAATCAGTGTTGTTACCCATCTCGTGTGTTCTCGTTCCAACTTGTGTTTGCAACTCGCCTAACTCGTATTCTTCTTCTTCGAACGTTTTCGACGACAAAGTACAGACTTCTCCTTCTTTCAAAGCCACTCTGCATCATCAAACACTCAACATATACTCAATTAATCAACAACAAACAAACACGTCTTACGCATTTTGTGACGCAGGTTGGGCTTGGGTATCTCGTTGTTCAGTGCTTCTAAAACAGTACTATTTGACGAAATCTTAGAAATGCCGAGTGATGGTTCTTAGCTTTTGCGCCGATAAAAATTCTGTGGTGTGTGGTAGATTGTTTTCCTTCTTGTGCTTAGTATCACCACCGACAACCTCAGTTTCCTTGGAAGCTAGTCTAGCTTTCGACGGGAAAAGGTGTAAAAGCTTCGCTCGCTCGCAATTACCGTAACGACCAGAAATGATTGAGGTGAAAATGCCTGATATATTTTGTGCATATGGACATCGAACCATGGAATGGCTACCACTCTAAGAGCTATCTCTATGATAATCAATCTGGTCAAAGCAGCAGTTGAACCAGCATTTTACGGTGCAAAACTCGCAGCCATGTAAAGAGCCCACGAACGCGACAGACCGTCATCCATCTTGGCCTTTTGTAGAACATTCATCGCGCGCTGCTTGTCCACCATCGCATAGTTTAAATACAACAACGAAAGCCACGAATTGCTCGTATCTTCACGAGTGATAATCACTTCCTTACCTAACACTTGTTCCCACTCTTCTTTCACAAATTGTCTCGTACGCACAAATTCCGTCACAGCCGACACTGGAATCATCTGAATCCCGTGAATGCAGTATTTTTCAGAGCTGAACCACGTTGCATAATCGACTTTATTGTCAAAGAAAATGCCAGTGACCTTGTTAGGACGGAAGTTGGGTGGATGGACCTGATTCGCATCTTCCATGAGGAAGTACGTCTTGATAGCGTGGGCATTGACGCGGGTCATCAGTTTGCCCACGTTTTTTATCCCCTTTTTGTTGGTCGCTTTGCCGTACATGTACATCCCAAAGGCAAAGTTAATGTCTTCGGACGAGCTTTCTTGATCTTTGCCATCAGCGAACGGGGTGACTCCGTGGGAGTACGAGTGACCGCGGAACCAATCGAAAGATCGGAAGCGGGGAAAGAATTGGTCGTCCGAATCAAAGTTGGCAACATCACGAAGTAACAAGTCGATCATGGCGTTGAGTCTACGAAGATTACTCCAATTGGGGTCCAGACGGTTGATGATGGCCGCTGTGTGTACCCAGTAGCCGTAGTGGAAGTGATGGTCGTTGTACATTGTGTTTCCAAAGTCGGAATTCAGATCTTTCGTCTTGAAACCTTGAGAGCTCACGATCCCGCCGTAGATGCGGTCGTACTGAAGTTTGTTCGTCCACGTGTTGGTTGCGAATGGCATCATCACGTTACGTAGCTTACCGAGACACGTAGCTAACAAACTTCGATCGTTTCCTACGACTGCTGCGTCATTCGCGATCAGACACAAAGATGCGTACTTTTGAGCAGCTTTACCGTTGAAATAGTAGCTGCCATCGAGGGGAATGGACCACTGACTGTTGATATCTCCACGCAGATGATCAAGAAGATGCTGCTGCTGAACAACATTCGATGGAATTTTACGTGACGGATAAAAGTCGTCCGGTGTGTCTTGCGTCTCCTTCATTTTCCACACTGGATTCGACGATCCGCTTGGTGTCGTGACTGCTTGATAAGCACCACGAGTTGTCGAAAATGTCACCATACCATCGACTTGACGAACGCCACTGCTCATGTCGATACTTTCGGCGTGGTGTTTCATTGCAAAGTGGAGAAGACCTGCGGAACAATCTCCCGTCGTCTTCCATTTAAATGTGTACGAGCTGTCGTCACCAAGATCAATACTTGCCCCTTGTACAATGCACGATTTGTACTTATCCAAAGTGCTTAACCAGGAATCGTTTAGTACGAGAGCAACGCGCAATATGCCGTCGAACACGCCCGTACTCTTAAGAGCAGATGAGCCGTCTGGAGTCAAAGTGATTTGTTTTTCACTACGACCGTCGCTTGATAGTGCGTAAACAACCCACTTCTGACCAGAATTATAGACGATCTCAAACTTGGAACCTTGTACCTGACCACCAAACGCACGACCATTAATGCTAGTAATTGCTGCACTCGATACTAAGCGTGGAGTAAGACCCGAGTACTTCATGGACGCATAGACCATCCCTGACACGAGATCCGATACCATCGTACCACCAGAGGAGCTAGTGAACTTTACAGTCACTCCTTGATCGGCCCAGTCGATGACTTGAAAGTTTGGTTTCTGCCATACGATCTCTTCTGCCGAAAACAGGAATTCTCGGACCATACCATGTGCATAATACTTGATGGCCCCATTGTTACCGGAACTGCCACCACTGAAGCGACTACGATACGGATAACTTGTTGACATGCCAAAGGGAGCCTTATCAACCACCATTTGCAGCGAGTATGGGTTAGACCAAATGGGTTGAATCGCTTCATTCGAGTCGTGGGCGATGATATTCCCCCACCAGTTATTCGTTGGGATTGCACGGTTTTTGATCACCGATGAATCGAGATATTTAGGAGGACATAGTCCCATCATAGCGTCGGTATGTTCGACGAGAGATCGGGATGGTTCCTGAGCTCCAAGTCGAGAGAAATCGCTCTCACCGACATTGGGACTCATAATTACCGACACATTCGTACCATCAGCACTACCAGCACCATTGTCGACCTGTGACACATTTGCGGGTATCATGACTACATTGGCGTTGTTGTCACTGGCATTCGAAGCATCATCGTTGTCGAATGCTTGACTGTAGGCGTGAGTGAGTTGCAGATGATTGAGAATCGCACCGATTCCGACCAAAGTTGTTGAGATTTTCATGCTTGTTGAGTTTTTTGGTTTTTTGTTCTTGGTTGGGAGCAAGGTGTGAAAACGACAAGTGAGCTCTTCTAAGCGTTTGATAACGAGTATGTAAATCCATGGTGTGTGTTTTGTGCTAAGGTTAACTCGTCAACTCAAATGCACCTGTCCGAACTGCTCGACGATCCAGACGACATCTTGACTTGAGTTACCTAAGAGTCTGATGAAAAGTTGTCTTCAGTCTGTCTGATTTGCGCTAAGCAGGCTCAGACTGAACCAGATGAACGATAGGAGAATGAGAACGGCGATATCGTGCGTGCCGAAGAAAATTACCGCTGCAAACGTGAACTGTCCGCTCTGATTACATTCCACCACACACGGTTTTTAGTCACAGTTGATGGAAGAATGCAACCTCTTACTCGTTACGCAAATGATGTAGTCAAAACCGCTTTCAATATTGTTACCAATCGTTTCGTAAGTGCTATACAATCAAATTTACATCGAAGCGTATATAATTAAGCCTAATATCACCTTTTAACATATTACATTCATTATTATCAGAAAACTTGACCGTTTTCTCTATCTTCAAGTTGAATGACCTGTCGCTAGTGTCCGTTGGTCGATCGTTTAGCTATTTGAGACGAAAACGTGCAAAAGAGACGATTTTGCCCTGAGTCAGCCATCTCTGGCGCTTCTTATTGTTGCTGGCGCACGTTGGCTAACGTTTGCTGAAATGTTTGCATCGATTGTTGAGCTAATTGTACTGTCTTGTGGTCTTGATAGTTGACACACGGTGGCACGTGTTGAGCTCGTCCAGCTGTCCACTTTTTATATAAAAGACTTTGTCCTTGAGATGGTTGAAATTGAAGTGTATGATGCGAATTTTCGGTTTTCTCAAGCCTGACATTCGTGTCAAATCCTGTGCTGACTTGGTTGTCTTTACAATAACTTGGACCTTTCTCTGCTCCAGAAATGAGATCGTTTACCAATGCAGTGTAATCGAAAATTGATGATTCCTGGTCGTAATTTCCTTGATTCGACGACATGTGAGTCATGGGTTCAAGTAGTTTTTGTAGCTTGCTTCTGGATTCAATCAGTGTTGTATCCATCTCGTGTGTTCTCGATCCAACTTGTTTTTCCAACTCGCGTAACTCGTTTTCTTCTTCTTCGAATGTTTTCGCCGACAAAGTGCAAACTTCCATTTCTTCCAAAGCCGCTCTGTATATGTATCAAACACTCAACTTTGAGCACCAGTCTAACAAAAAAGACGCCTCACGTGTTTCTTGCTCTTTAACTATCAAAAAAATATGGTGAGTGCATCAGTACCGGGTGGATAAAATCCGTCAATACTAAAAATAACGTACCAGCACTTGTCTGGCTTCTACGGTATCGGGCGAAGTGACCTTTTGCCTTTCTTGTCCAAGCTTATCCTCCAGTTCTAATAAACGCTTTAATGCGTCTGACAGCTGTTCACTTGCATTTTCCTGCCACTAAAATAAAGACGACAACAGTGGTCAGATTCTGAGCTAACGAATTCTTGTGTATGATGCATACATTTCCGCTTGTTTCAGTGTGTTGTACGTTTGCTGTGAATCTATTCTTTCCTTTGTCAACAAAGCCACCTACAATTTACATAAACATGGTGGAAGAGATGAGAAAATTACTCATCGAGCTCACAAGAGAGCAAAACCAACCTTCTGCGTCAGTGTTTGGATCTCTATATTATCGACGGAAACTTGAGCTTGTTCTGCTCGGCGCCGTTCACGATCAATTTGAGCCTTCAGCTTTTTGTTTTCATCCTTTGTAAACTCTAGTTCTCCTACCTATGCGACTTCACCGGTTTTATCGTCCTTACCTCGTAGTTCGTCCATCGGATCGTCCACACAACCGACTAGTTCGAGTATTGCTTCCCACCATCCTGATACACCATGCCGCAGTACAACTTGTGTCGAGGAAAATCGCGCGTCTTGGGTGTCAGAAAATGAGTCCGACAGAAGCAGCTGGGAATCACGATCAAGCACGTTGAGCTCAATCTCGCGGAACTACAGTGTCGCACCCACTGTTCGATCATCGCTGAGTTCTGAGTACTCACTGGGAAGGAACTCTCTCCAGGCGATGCAGTCTTTAGCAACTCCTCGTGAAACTGACGCTGACACCTTTGACGGCCGAATCGACGAGCGCTGCAGTATTGACGGGTGATCGACACGAAGGACATGGTGCCCGAGAAACAGCTTCGGCACCAGTCGGAAACGATGAACATGGAACGCGACGACGATTTTTTTAGTAAGTTTACCCACCCTGTTCGCGCTCGGTATACGTCCACACCTGTGGCCCCGACGCTGCCATTGTATAAAACTAGTCGACGCACCCGCAGCACCGATGTGTCCGAGAGCTCAATTTCTTCAAAGTGGCTTGATCAGTGCATTGCAGAGCAGACTGAACTCTTGCAGCAGGTGCTTTCGGCTAGGGGATATAATGTTCAGCTACAAGCACGAACTACAG